>CAJQUW010006564.1:0-24551 GCA_907163375.1 Prostheceraeus crozeri | reverse complement strand
TGTTGAATCTTATTGCCACGTGAATACAACCGTTCGGGACAGCGCGATGTGCGGTACGGTTGTATTCACGTGGCAATAAGATTCAACATTTAATGGCGACGAGGATAAAGTGAACTGCTGAGCCATGGAGCGAATTATCGTACCGGTGCTGTGTTCGAATCCCAAGTCTGAAGATTGGAACTATTTCTTACGTACTTTCGAGAACTACTACCATCGAAATCGTCGCTGCTACGAAAGCGCAGAAACTTCCGTTACTACTGAATTCCATCGGACGAGACGGACTGGACATATTCGACGGGTTACCTGAGCCCAAATCAGACTACGACGAAGCAGTTGCTGGATTTAAAGCTCACTTCAAGTGCGGACGTCAATTCTTCTACGACGAAAACAATTCTTCGAAGCCAAACAAGGGCAGAGTGAAACTTCTACAGACTACGCGTGTCGACTACGGCGGTTAATTAAGGAATGTGATTTCGGTGCTACTCAAGCGGTTCTTCTACGTGACATTTTCGTTTGTGGTATTTACAATAACTTTCTAGGTGAACGTCTTCTCGCTGAGGACGCCACCGTGCTTACATTTGAAACCGCGTTGTCCAAGGCCGAAGCCTACGAACGTGCCCGGCAAGACCGAAAAACAGTGGTGCCGCAATCTGTTTCAAATTTGCGTCTTCCTAATGGTACAAGTCCAGCTTCCCGTGTCCAGAAGACTAAACTGCTCGTTTTCAAAATTCAACCAAGAATATGCCTACGGAACGAGGAAGGTGCTATCGATGCAATTCTACAAATCATTGGGCGAACGACTCATCCTGTCCTGCGAGGAACGTGTTGTGCAGTGCATGTAATCGTAAGGGACATTTCAAAGCTGCGTGCAAATCTACAATGCTATCCGTTCAACCCAACCCTGCTGATCAGTGTAAACGAACGACTGCTGCGGTGTGTGCTTCTAATGATCCAGTGCTTCTTCTAGTGCTTCCAATTCAAATACCACGTTGCATTCTTACATTAATACTAACGAGTTTTCCATTTTTGCAACTGATAATAGCACGAATGGCATGTCTGATTGTGAACGTCAAGTTTTTTTGAATCATCAAATTGTAAACGTTTTGATAGATACAGGTGCGCAAGTGAATGCCATTCCACGTGATTGTATAAGTTTGAATTCGATTTCTCCTACTTCAACAGGTTATAAACGCCTGGGGAACTTTTCCCGTTACTGTTTTGGGTACTACTGAATTAATGTTTGTTATAAGTCAGTATCAGTGAATGCATTATTTTATGTCGTTGATTTGCCTCCTACTGTTTACCCTCTATTAAGTTATACTCTTTGTAAACAACTAGGTTTGATTGCTGAGCTTGCTCAGCTGAGTATGGACGAGTTTTCCGAAAATATTGTGGCTAAGTTTTCTCATGTTTTTGATAGGCAAGGTATTTTGACTACAGGCTACAAGTATTCAGTTTCACTCAAGTCTAATGCTGTTCCTTTCAGTCCACCTGCAGAAGGTTGGCTCCCGCGTTACACGCTAAAGTTAAGGCAGAACTAGAGAGGTTAGAAGATACGGGTATTATCCGCCGTATCATAGAGCCCACTCAGTTTTGTGCGCCTATGGTTATTGCCCATAAAAAGTCGGGTGAAATTCGAATCTGTACTGATTTTCGTTAAACTGAACGAAAACATTTTGCGTGAGCAGTTCCAAATTCCTACGTTTGAGGAGCTAGCTATGAAAGTTGTTAAACCAAAGTACTTCTCTCAGTTGGATTGTAAAAGTGGGTTTTATCAAATTCCAGTACAAGAGGATTCACAGCATTTCTTATCTTTCTCTACACCGTTTGGCCGGTATACGTATACGAAGTTGCCGTTCGGTATCAGTGTTGCTCCTGAGGTATTTTCGCAATGCATGTATACAGTTCTAGAAGGCATTCCTAATGTCCTAATTTATGTTGATGACATTATTGTCTGGGGTTCGTCTCGGGAGGAACATGATCGTACTTTGAATACAGTTTTACAGTGCATAGATTCTGCCGGCTTAGCGCTGAACCGTTCTAAATGCAAGTTTGCTGTTCAGTCAATTTCATTTTTAGGACATGTTTGGTCCGTTGATGGCATATCTCCGTGCCCTACTAAGGTGGCGGCTATTTCTAAGATGTCATTTCCTGATTGTGCGGCCTCTTTACGTTCATTCTTAGGATTGGCTACTTATGTTGGCCAGCGTCATGTCCCTCACTTCAGTTCTCTTGTTAATCCGCTGTGGAATCTCTTGAAAGTGAGTGGTAATTCCTCCATAACATGGGATGATAATTCGAAGACCGCTTTTCTCTCTGTTAAAAGTGCAATTGCTAATTCTACTTTGTGTTCATTCCTCGATCCCATCCTCGTCGCCATTAAATGTTGAATCTTATTGCCACGTGAATACAACCGTACCGCACATCGCGCTGTCCCGAACGGTTGTATTCACGTGGCAATAAGATTCAACATATATATAAAGACCTACGCGGTTATACTTCAGTAAGATTATGTTGTTGATTTTTGATTGATACAGTTGTATTCGCTAAATTACTTCACTAAAAATTTCTAAACTTTAGATAATGAATCAGAAAGCCGCTGAATCAAACAGATGCGTTAATATCAGCTCACTCAGTCTGTGAGATCTGATCTGACTGCGCTATCTTTCTATCACTGTAGAAAAATTCAGCGTCAATACAGTTGTGAAGATTCATTCATTTGTCAGAACAGTAGCGATCGATAATTCCCCGCCGCGTCCTTGCAACAAACCGTCTATGCCTGTGACTCATAGTGTGCGTGGTCTGTCGTCTGGTGTTCCCTGCTTGTTTCATTGTCCTCGCCGTCAAGTGGAAAGCTGCGCAGTAGCTTGACTGCCCAAGTAGCACAAACTCCTTGCATACGCTGGTCCTGCATTGGTCCTTTGAATGTTACATTGGCTTTCAGTGGCCTTCGTTAGCCGACATAAGCCAGCATTGGTCCAACGTTTGTATCTTTCCACTGGTTTCGAAAATTGGTTGGCTTGGAGTTGGCTTACACTGGCCATCTTAATCCTTTAATGAACCGATGTAAAATGAAAATATAGATAGCCATCTTCGAGCCAATGATGGTCCATTAATGTTAATTTTGTCTGAAAGGCTAGATGACAGTTAAATAAAGTGCATAGGAAGAAAAACATTTTCATGGAACATACTCTATTAGCGTTGCCCTATTATTGTTTTATTACAGTATTTTAATAGAAATATAATTCTGAATCAGATTAAATTATCGATAAACACATGGGTTATAGATGACACTGAATGTTTCATGCAATATTCACGAATTTAGTTATTAGAATTCGTCAACTGACAAGCACAACAAGGCAACAGATTTCTCTACTTCTCGTTGTCAACATTAAGTCTGTAATTTTTGGGAAATTTCTATCTTAAAACAGGCAAATCAACCTATTGTAAACTTTGCTTGATTCACACTAAAGACCTGAATTATTCTGATGATCTATCAACCAGCACTAATTGGCTTGTCTCTTTTGTAAATAACATTACCCTCCATATATAGATGTCAGTAGACAGTGTGAAAGTTGCTCGTGATGTGAAATGTGTTTGAATTAAGGAAAGACCTTACTACATCACCATTCTGTTTGTTTTACTCTTTTGTTTTAAGTTTTCACTTTCAAGCAATGAGCACAAGATTGGAAGAAACCACAAAAGTAAGAGGCGTATTCAGTAACGGCTAGAGTGAGAAATAGATTCGCTTTGATAATATTCGAATTCCTGATTGAGATTGTCCATTGTTACAGTTTAATGACAACAAAACCAGACTATGGTCTCGATGAGATCTCAGAATGCGAATCGTGCATTAGATTGTTTAGCGCACAGGTCTAGTTAACCTTGGTCGTAGGTTCGAATCCTACCAGTCGCAAAACTTTTGCATGGCAATCTGATCTATCGTGTATTTAATCTCGTTAATTCTCAGACTACGATTCTTACACATGAAATTTTTACGATGCACACATATACAAAAACAAGTTAAGGGGAATGGAACATCCTCACTTTTGCACCTATATTGAGAATTTAGAATGTGCAGAATTCGTTTTCATTCGGGAATAACTGATATTATGAAGCATTTACAGATGGGATGAATGAAGGGACAGGATCAGCGCAGATCTTGGAAACGCATCATTTCCATGATGTTTTATCAACATGTTGGCATGTCTTTCCGAATATATCACTGCCAGTTGAGCATGTTGTCAGTCGCAATGTGTGTGAGACCCCGCTCGTCAGGGTTTGTGTTCAGGTTAAGGTCGAAACGAACCAGATGAGCACCTGCTGATGACTGACCACCTGCAGCATTAGTACGTACCTTGGTCAATAGGTTCAGTATTGGTAGAAATTGATCATCAGTAGAATTGTGGCATAAGTGTTGTATTCCACTACTATGTAGAAATGTAGAAAAAGAATAGTTATTTATTTTGTGTAGTGTTACTTCTAGTGTGTAGCATTATTTCTATTAAGTTCTAGTATACGCCTACACATAGCTATGTCATAGTCGGCTGCCAATCTTCCGCCATCTGGCTGAAATTCGCCAAAAAAGGGTCTGAAAAGTCGACTATTTTTCATCCACGGACACGGACGGCTTGCTCTCTATAAATTCAGTAAAATCGTTAATGTTACATGCTTCAAACTGATTCAACCTGATAACTGCAGGCCTGGGATTACTCCTCAAATTTGTTTATTACTCCTCAAATCCTCAAAATTTCCTCAAATATAGCTTAAATATAAGAAATTCCTCAAATACGCTTTACAGACTAAATGTCGGATAATGTATTGTTTTTTGGCGAATGGTGATGATGTGTAAACTTCCAAACAAGAAGCTAAGATAGAATCCTGTAACATGTACCCTACATCCATGCTGCTAATCATGAATCACTCATGATTTGTTTTTCTTTTTCTTCTCTCATTATTTATAACTAAATGATTTTTCTCTCACACACTTGGTAGATTTTAGATGGCGTAATCCCGCTGTGCTAGCTAGATCTGATATTTTGATTGGAAACAGACCTGTCCTTTTATCATCTGAATGGGCAGACTGTCAAAAATAATCTTTTCAATATATAAGTGATAAACATAATTTTGAAAAGAGCGACTTACTCACCAATTCATTCCACATGAGGAGAGGAGAATCGTTGTCCTTCTAGTAAGTATTTTTAAATTTCTAAGCATTTTAGGATATAATGATTTTCTTTTAGCCATATCATATTTAGCACATCAAAAATTAACCAGTCGTTAGCTTGTTTTTTTTTAATTTTGTTAACTTGACGCACTTTGTTACGTTGAATGTCGTTTTCATTTCTGCAAGCTACAGGGCTGCAGATGTTCCGGTTCGTCTGGACTTATTTTGCTAAGCAGAGAAGTTGTCCGAAGTTATTGTCTGTCGAACTCACTCATTAAATGCTTTCACGTATTTAATGAGTGAAACACTGCGATCAACCTACAGAAATTGTACATTTGAACATTGCAATTTTTTACTTACAACTTCATAATATTGCTTAGAATTCCAACAATAAAATGCACATTCAATTTTTTTCATTAATTATCGACCTTTGTCACAACCTTCTTTATATGTTTCTGCGACTATATGGCTGCTAAATACATGCCTGTACTTCTTAAAGAACTAAAAGGATATCGATCTTCCATATCCATTATATGATAACATATAGGTAACCCAGCCCACTTGGATTTCAGTGCTCTTATCAAAAGGTCTTATCTGAAGCGTTTGTTTCACTCACTCTCTTTCATTTTATTTCCGCTGAACATGAGCACATCCGACGGGGTAAAGCGGATGGTCCCTAAATTTAGTGTCTACATGCCTCCTGGTCAGTGCGGGGGTTGGAAGCGTATGAAGCTCTGCTATCTCATGAGTCTTTTTGCAGCTACATTTTCCAGGGTCTGCTGATCGACATTTATCCTGGATGAATGATATATATATAGATCGTTTTCATAATTTGCTAAACACAGGTTGGTGTGAAATTAGTGCACACATTGCTTATCGTTGCATGTGAACTTAGATTATTTAAGACATTGAACCACATAGTACTGGATTGGTAGATTTCCAACCTGGATTTACTGCAAGATGTGGACGTCAATATCTCGGCGCAACTTCATGCGAATAGAGGTGATAATTATCACCTCCAAAGATTATAAATCTCTCACTCTTTGCCTGTATGAGAACAAAACTCAACTGGCAAGCCTGTTCCCGACACTTGTTTTGTGTTGTATATGAGAGAATTTATGTTCATTTGAATGTAGATCGGAGCGATATGATCAAACGCTAACAAGTAAACAAAACCCGCCAAAACTTATGTAGCATAAAGTAAAATTAATAATTTAGTGTGCAGTGTGGCGTATCCTTCATGATAAATTACTGACTTTTTTAAGTCACAGGCATTCCGTCAACGATTTTAAGCTTTCTATACTTATGGTTTACTCTCCTCCCAAATTTGTTTTAAGTCCGTAAAAATTAATCGTTGCAAAGCCACAGATGCATGTGGTTGAGGATATATCCTACATTCAAAAAAATTACAGTATACAAATCTGACAAGCATCATTTAATTGGAGACGATAGCGTGAAGCAGAGAGATATCAGCAGCTTGATTTGACATCCTCTGTTCGACACATTCTAAGCAGATAATACTTGAGGCAACAAATTGATTTCGTAACAACGCGGGAAGTGATTATGACCAAGTCAGTATTCCTTTGCAATATTCACAACTTCAAAAAAGTGTGGTGTGGTCAACCCTTGGGTTACCTTCTTCGTTGTGACTTTCATGATTTGAAGTTTGGCCCAAAGTCCGTGCTAAAATTTGTAGTTTTTCTTGCAATTATCATAGTAGGCTCCGTTTCCATTCCTCAAATTTTTCACAAAAAATCCTCAATTTTTTTCATAGGCTAATCACAGGCCTGTAATTGTCTACAATGGCTCTCAGATATTGGTTGTATCGTGACTCTGTCGTCTAACATAATTTTGGAGATTTTATTATCCGGCCATTCGACCTTTTGATGTTTAAAAAAAATTTCGCCAAAACGACTTTCTTCTGTTGGCAGCTATGCATCTAGTGTCATTGCATTTTTTGCTTCCACTCTCTATTTTTGTTAGTTTATCAATCGGCCTTATCTTGTTTCGATCATGATTTTCTTGACTATCGCGACAGCAATTTGTAATGCTTCATAGAAAAAGTGAGTGCAATACTGTGTATCACCAACAGGTTGAATTACGCAGATTCTTTGTCCATTCTCGTTTTGATTCGATCACAATTTGAATTCTTTTCCACATGTGTATGTTTCCTTGATTTCTTCGTCATGATACTACATCATCAGGAAAGTTGAGACCATCTGTTGCTATGCCTTGCGATATTTTTTCGATAGCCAGTAAATTTTTTGATTGGTTCAAGGCCTAGTTGCGGCATTGATTCCCTTCGAAAATGTTCCATGCATTTCCGACTAAAGTGACAAGCAGCGTTGCATTGTTGAAGAAAATTGCCATCATACTTAAGAAATTACGCGATGGTCGATGATTCGACTCTGACATGGAAACCGGCCGGGATGTTGGTGTCGGTCGGGCTCCGCGGCCGGCCTAGATCGAACTTCAGACCGGGATTTATACCGGCTTCAGGTAGATTCTATCCAAGATTCAGCCTATTTTAGCTCAGTTTCCTGTTCTCAAGGCCTATTTTGGACCGGCTTCGGGCAAGCTGCCTCACGTTGAATGCAATTTATTTGAGAGCAAATTCAGTTCGCCGGCACTGATCGAGCCAGACCACAGAGAAATAAAACGATATGCTCTTACAATGGTGAAGTTAATAATATTCATCAATTTTTGAATTACTCTTTTAATCGTAGCACACGTTAAATATCCAATCAGACTGCTCGAATGATCCGTCAGGAATTCGTCTGGCCAGTAAGTCAATAAATGTTTCCAATATCACCGGAAGGCAGAAACATTTAACTACACCTCATTTAATTAGTGACACTGTTTATTACGGTCTCCCAAAAGTAATCGCGTATGAAACTACCCACTAATGTTTTTCCTTTTGGATTGCTTATGAAAATGAAAGTGATTTCAGTTTGATTCAATTTTATTCTTAAATGAACAGAAGCACGTTTTTATGATTCACATTGCAAATGCCTTGAACTTGAGAGATTATTCTTGTTACATCAGTCGTATTTTTTCATTCGCTCAAGAGATCAATTGTCCTCGTTGCCACTGCTATCGTCAAAAATCCTTGCCTTAATGACGTCTGCATCTACTAGACTCTTGATCCCTTTATTCACTTAGTTTTGTTTAAACATCCACATCAGAGTCTATACGTGTGGGTTTCATGATTTCATTTTTGCAATTCTTCATGATTGACGGCATCTACCTTACCAACCACTAATTTCAGGCCTGTTCTTGAGCAAGTCCAAACATTTGCTGCCTCAGAAACTCGTGTTGCTGAAATTCTGAGCAAATTGCGCGGCTTGTCTTGAGTGCCATGCCTTACTCGAAAGCCTAGACCATATCAGTATGGACACGACAATGACCCCAAACGACGTTTACTTACGCAGAAATTTCAGATAGTATTGTCTGTGTATTTCATTGTCTACGTTTGATGTCCTTTGAGTAAGAGTAAATATATACCCATGCAATACACAGATAATGCTGTCTTGAATTCCTACAAAAGAGTATGACGTTAGGGGACCTTATGCCCATGCAGACATGTCTTCGAGTAAGACATGGCACGTAAGACAAGCGGCGTAGCAACTTGTTCAATGTATGGGCTACATGTGAGACTAAGTTCAAATCGCTTAAATCGTTGCTGCTTCCGGAATATTAGTCCATTATGAATTATAAATAATTCCCTCATTTCATTTTTCATCACGCTAGTAATGTGCGTATAAATTTGTGCATACAAGGTGTTTCAAAAGTAGGCTAACAGTAGAAATTGGCTTTGAAAAGCTATGTCTTAATGCTATAGATTAATAAGCTATGTCATAATAATCTTTTTCACGATGCCACAGATAGCTAATATGCCTTGTATTCGTAAGGGGCAAAAATTCAATACTCTTTGACATCGCGTAAATCATATGAAAATATCTCATGATCTCCAGTGTTTTCATGTCTACATATTTCCCTACAACCCAATTTGAATCTATACCGATCATGAGAAGTCGAATAACTATCCAACATCTATCAAAAAAAATTATTAGGAAACCATGTAAACAAGATAGTAGTTGTTTCAGTGTTACTGCGGAGAAGGAAGAACAGCTGACATTCGAATGTCCTCCGCGCCCCTCAGCCTGGTGCACGAAGACGCTGTCGTCAACACAAGACAGGGAGGCGAAGAAGGAAGAACAGCTGACATCCAAATGTCCTTCACCTTTGTTAATTCCAGCCTCCTCTTAGACCATCGTCAGAAGCTTCTGACGATGGCCTAGAGGAGGCTGAAATTAATAAAGGTATTAACATTAAAACAACTACCATTTTGTTTGCTTGGTTTCCTAACAAAAAAATGAACAAATGAATAACCAAGACCTATTCAACATATCAAAAAATTAATCAACTTAAAGTTGCAAAAATTCACGAACGCAAATGCTCAAAATGTCCACCATGGACATCGGCACATTCTTGTAGTCTTTCGGCCACACTGTGGCACACAGTTCTGCATAAGTTCCTGTCATCACTGATCTCTTGACAGGCATCTGTGATGTAGGAGCGGAGTTGAGAAAGTGTGTGAGGTTTTCGTCCGTACACTTTCTCCTTTACAACGCCCCAAAAGAAAAAGTCCATCGGAGTTAGATCGGGAGAGCGAGGAGGCCAAAGGATGCTACCACATCTCCCGATCCACTTTCCTGGAAAAGTGTCATTCAGATAGCTTCTGACACTCACTGCAAAATGCGCTGGTGCACCATCCTGCTGAAAGTACAGCTCATTGAAGTTGTTCAATGACTGCATCTCAGGAATCGCAAAGGATTGGAGCATTTGAAGGTACACCTCAGCCGTCACAGTTCTTTCAAAAAATACTGGCCCAATCACACCGTTGCTTGACATACCGGCCCAGACGGTTAAGCCAGGCTGGTTCAGCTCATTTGTTGATACCATGTGCGGATTTTCAGGGAACCAGTAGACACAGTTATGTCTATTTACGTGACCTGATAGTTTGAAACTGGCTTCGTCAGACCAAACTATCTTGTCAAGCAAATCTGGGTTCTCCCGAATTTCCGACAACATGAGCACAGCAAACTGCAAGCGTCGTTCAGCATCATCCGGTAGAAGGTGCTGCAACAGTCTGGGTCGGTATGGTTTCAACTCAACTTTCCTCATCAGTCTCCAGTAGAGCTTAGAGAAATGTCCAACTCCAATGAGGCTCTTCTTGTTGACTTCTTCGGACTTTGAACAAATGTTTGGGCCACTAGCTCCTCGTTTGATGTTATTGAAACTGATCGAGGGCGTCCTGACTTCGGTGCATTCTCTACCGAACCGGTCTTTTCAAATTTATCTCGAATGCGATAAATAGCAAATCTTGATGGAGGATTGCTGTGAAAGGCATCTCTCCATTCCATTCGCACCTTTTCAGCATTCTTGTTTTTCCAAAAGGATTTCAAAATCCATTTTCTCTGATCATCTTTTAGATGACCTGACATGACAGAAGCAGCAAATTCAAAAAAGCTTCAAGCTTGTTTAATTCACTTCAAGTCAAACTAACAGTGTTTGATTCAAATCAAATTAATTGAACATATCCATGTACGTAGTGTCAGATTGGTGCTATATCTTGTCCATGATAGATTTCAAAATTCCTTTGCCAATGGAATGCTACTGCATAGACTTCTAAATGATAGTAGCAATTACTTCGAAGTCTATGGCTCATGTTGGACTGATCATGGATATCCATCGACTGATTCAGGTGTAAATCGCCAATAGAACGGTCAACATAGATTTCCTAGGGCAAAATCAACTGTTAGCCTACTTTTGAAACACCTTGTATAATGTGCATTTTCTTGTATGTTTACAGTCAGGTTTGTATCTCGCCAAAATTTTGATAAATATAATACAATATAATACAGTGCATTCCATATACATGCGATCATAAAATAGCACATATTTTTTCTTTTAGCCGAAACTTTATTTGTCACTTAAATATTATACAGACTGCTCGAAGTGGTTTCAGCACTCAGTGCTTTTGTCAATACCTAACCAAAACTATGTTTGCATCTTAATTATATCTTCGTGTTGTGATTCAATTCCCTGCGCTCATGATTCAATTCTTACTCATCAACATCTTATTTCTTTGTTATTATGTCCTTGTATCTAATGTTTCTAATTAGTTTTCAGTCAATTTTGCTAAAATTCAGAGCTATAAGTGATTATGGTGAAGTGTTTGGTATATTGCTCATCATTTTCACGAAATATTTGAATTATTTGGCATAATCATCTGAATTGGCTACAGCATCAGGAGTTCCAACACATTCCGATAAGACAAGAATCGGGATTACGATTTGGAGAAATTGAGATATTTTTAAAGTACACATCTATGGGTTTACTTTGTAGATGATGAAGCACTGCGCTCATTATTCAATTCTTACTCATCATCTTATTTCTTTGTTATTATGTCCTTGTATCTAATGTTTCTAATTAGTTTTCAGTCAATTTTGTCAAAATTCAGAGCTATAAGTGATTATGGTGAAGGGTTTGCTATATTGCTCATCATTTTCACGAAATATTTGAATTATTTGGCATAATCATCTGAATTGGCTACAGCATCAGGAGTTCCAACATATTCCGGTAAGACAAGAATCGGGATTACGAATTTGAGAAATTGAGATATTTTTAAAGTACACATCTTTGGGTTTACTTTGTAGATGATGAAGCACTGCGCTCATGATTCAATTTCACCAACATCCAAATGCTTGCTGCAGAGGACAACTGTTTCTCGTAGAAGATTTTATGAGTTCGAAGTAGGCCAGTGGTATGACAAGGTAAGGAGACACTGAAATTCGAGTGAATTTAAGCCTACTGACACACTCGATATCATTCATCAAGTATGTTCCTGATTTTTCAGTGATAACAGACTCGCTTTATTCTTGCATTGTTGCTCATCGGTATGTATTCGCACGGTTAATTCAACTTCTACTTGATGAGGAAAATGCATGAACAGATTGCTTCCGGAGATGCTGTTTTTGCCTATTCATGGAGTTTTCGAGGAACGCGACTTTGACGTATGGACGAAACATCATGTACAATCATATGTTAAAAAATCTTAGCAATACTAATGGAGCAATGCTACATGAACATCAAACATTACACATTTTCTGAATTAATTATTGTTGAAAATGCTTCGCACATGTGTCAAAGTCGTGCTCATTCTCGATAACTCAATTAACAGGTAAAGACAGCATTTTTCATAAATGGAATAACTGTTCATATGTTTTCATACTCATGCAGCAGTTGAATCTAGCCGGACACATCAAAGAGTAGCAATGTAAGAATAGAACGAGTCAGATATCGCCGCAATATTAGAACTACGCCCTCAATCGAGTTCGAAATTTAATGTAATCACGCTTCTTCGCTCTCGATCAAGAGCGATGTATTGACGATCACGCTAATTTGTGCTCGATCGAGTGCGAAAAGTGAAAATCGCGTTTGATCGTACATTAAGTCGACCAATGTTTGCTAATGGGAGGCTACGGTGGGATTAGGTTGACCAATATAAGCTATCGGCGGCGGCTGAAGGTTACGTTGGCTTAAAGAGGCAATAAAGTGGGATTAAATTGGCGTTTGTTGGCATAAGGATGGCTAGAGCGGCGCTTGGATGGCCATCGCACGAAAATATGTTGGATTACGTTGGTTCAAGACCGGTTCTAGGTTGGATTGCCTTCATAGAACCAATGTAGGCCCGCTGTATCATTTCCAACTTTTGACCATTGTAAATGGCCAATGAAGGTCCAACGTAGTACCAACGTATCTGTGTTACTTGGGTGCTCGTTCAGTCTCTTGCATGGTCTATCACAGCAAAGCGCACAACGAGCTCGGTGTTTTCATTGACAATTATTACCACTAAGCGTCGCCGTAGCAAAGGATATTTAAATACATATATGCGCCTTCTTTCTTCATCTATCGTCAGTTTCGTGATCGCACCTGTGCTTTTGTCATTTACCTACTTCATCCATCACAGTACATGGAATGTTACTTACGAGACTACCTCACCGAACTGCAGCATTATTGACGTATCGAAGTGATTGAATAACTTCTTCAACGATACTGAATTATCATAATAACTCGAAAATTATGAACGCTCGTGTGCAGTCAGTTATCACGTATATGAGAGATTTTCCACGCAAGGAAGCAATGAAATTCCCTCTCAATTTATTTATGCAACAGGATTTAAACCATGCATCTCATGTTATTGTGCATCAAACTACATAGAAAGGGTAAGTTTCAAAATGCGAGCTCAATTTTTACTTGCAAGTCAACATGTAGTCTGCATGCAGCAACTTATGGGTTATCATCACCCCCACTTTTCAAATTTCTCTAAAACTTTTAAAATGAACCAATTGTCAAAAAACTTCGTCATGCCAACGTAGTTGGGTATATTTTCCACTTACAGAAAAAGATTTACGCAAATCGGACAAGTAGCCTACTTTTAAACTAGAGACGATAAAGTCAAATGTTCCAATATCAACATGCAGATTGATCTGACTTCGTCTGTTCGATGCATTTTACATTCGTGTACTGTGTGCATTGTTCTCTCTCTGTTTTCGTCTCATCCACTGCTATTTTAAATCTTCCCACGACCATTATCCGACCACACTTTTTTAAGTTAAATATTTAAGCATGCGGGATGTGGCTCTGGTCATAATTGTTACTTCACGAATATCTCAAATCTAGTTCTATTGGCTCATATGATGGGGTCAGAAGAAGTCAGATCAAGCTGTGACATCGCTACATTTCAAGTTATCTTCTTTCAATCAAGAAGTACTTGCGCAATTTGCATGAATTTTGGCATGCATGTAGAAAATATGCTCAACTAAGTTTACTGCAAGATTTGTGACGATTCATTCACTTTTGTTGATTTTACACACATTTCTAAACGTGGGGGAGGTATCAAGTACCAAAATGTTTTTTGAAGACTAAAATCAACAAATTTGAATGTTATTTGAATTCATGGATCATGATCCGCATCTGCTCCTGATTATCTATATCTGCTCTTGTAATTTCGTAATTGCGACTTTAAAATTTATGCTACTAATTAAGTATAGGCTTCATTCTTCTCAATTACTTCATTTTTGAAACTGATTGACGTGCCTTATAAATTGTGCAGTGTATTATCAGTGTAATCAATTAAGACTTACTTTTTATTACAGACCTAGATTCTGTTACGCAATTTAGAAAAATAATTTTGATGTTTTATGATAACTAGAAAGTTTATTTACATGTTAACTCACTGCTACTCTTTCATCTCAAAAAGTGCTTTTTGATCTGAAATTATTATTGGTATTTTACTCAGGTCTAGGTACAGCTGATGCATGTTTACTGAGTCACCATGAATTACATGTACATCAAAATATGTCATCACATAAGCGGTTGTCAAGTGGGTATTACATTTGCAGATTTCATCATTTTAATTAATAGATATATTAAAATGAAAGTATTGTTGAAATTTAACAAAATAAAGCAATTCATTTATCTATCTAGCCTACGTACTGCCTCCACAAGCAAAGTTGGAATTATTTACTTTTTACTATTGACTATTATGATAATATAATATATGATTAAATGTTTAATATGATTTAATATGTTTAAATTAACCCTTCAAGCCTTATATTTGCAAACTGAATAGACTTGTATGATATTCTTTGGCTATTCATTACACCTAGTTTCAGATCCTCCAAAATCTGTGAGATTTCTTTCCAACAATTATATGTTTCTGTATTATTTCTGACAAATGTGTCTATTTGGTACAGTTGCCAATAATTGCTTTTGGAAAATCAACATCAATTTCATGAATCCAGTCTTAGTAACGAAAGATGAATGTCATTCTCTAATTCTGGTGAGCTTTGAGCCTTTTATTCATCATGTGTCAACTTTAAACGGATTTTCTTGTAATTGTAGAATAATTTATGAATGAATTTCACATACACTGAAAATGTGCTTGTTGAAATCATATCTTCAGCAAACAAAACCCATCGCGATGAAATCTCAAAACAACCATTTGGAGTCCATCTGGAGTTCGACTCCAGACACATGACAATCATAACAAGGTGAGTGTATATTTCCTAACTTGGTTATTCTTATTTGTAGTCTGTGCCATGGGGTTTCACGAAGGCGAAGCCAATTGAGTCGGTGTCCACCAGTGTGTCGACGATCAATCCAAGTCAAGCATGTAGTTAGAACAACAATATGTAGTAAGTGTAATAAAAAGCTTTGGTAAAATGAAGGCAAATTTATGCAATTTTGGTAAAATATCATCAAAGAACAGATACTACTCACCGTGTTTCAGAAATATGCACGGATGCGCTAACATTTTTTCATACGTTTCTGATAAAACTAACTATTAACCATTTGGAGACAAGGACGAAAGATAGTTAGTTTCATAAGAAACTTCAGGCAAAATGATGATAAAAATGCCTCAACTTTAAATGCCTAAAAGAGAGTGTAATATTTCACTCAAGTTGCATGGATTTAACTCTATTTGGCCACGGCTTTTCATTACACTAACTAGTTATTGTTCCTCGAACCGCATGCTTGACTTCAGATTGATGGTCGGCAAACTGGTGGTCACCGACTCACTGGCCAACTATGAGCCAACGTTAGGTCGATGGTCGGCAAATTGGTGGTCACAGACATACTGGCCAACTGTGAGCCGACGTCGGCTTTGGATCGCAATGCGACCATTCGCCAACCGTCGGCATATCAGTGGCCACCGATTCACTGGCCAACTGTCAACCAACGTCGGCAGAAAGTCGATTTGGCCGATCGTGCGACCTCGAGCCTGCCTGTGGTGCGACCTCGTGCGGCCTATACCACAGGGAGTTGTCAGTCAGACAGCTCCAATTGCAGAGACACAAATGAACGTCTAGATAATTCTGCGCTATTTCTCTTTGTGAAATGAAGCAATGACCTCTATTTCAACCTTCGAGTTGAAATGTGATCTTCTAATTGCGCTGCGCTATCGAAGGCGCACGAGAAAGTTATCTGTTATCGGGCTGGGCTGGACAAAGCGCGCTTCTATTAATAGAATTCTCTCTATCTCTCTCTCTCTCTCTCCTTCTCTCCCTGACAGGCTTGAAGCGACCGAGATATTATGCAACACTCATTGAGGATTCTTCCATTCATTCACAATTTAATGAATGAACAATAATACAACCTGCAACCTTGAATGACGAAAAAATCGACAAACATTGAAATTCAGGCATAGTCAGAATGATAAAAAGAATGATATGAAGTTCAGGGTTAAGTCAAGAATTCTGAGTAATTATATGCATTGTCATCGATGCGTCATGCAAATGTATAAATTATCGCAACCAAAAATGTTTATTGCAACATTTCACGATTGAATGCATCATCATCATGTGCGAAAATCACTGAGAGAAATGAGAGCTAAGGTTATTTATTCCAAGGAAAAACTTGCCTAGATATGCCAGACAGCCGATCGATGACAGTTTTGGGCCAGTCCACTAACATCAGAGACCACCGTCAAAAAGATAACCGTGAAAATTGGAGGGGGGGCAACCCTCGACTTTAAGAGATCACATTTCACGTCATTTTTTGAAGAGAATGGTCGCAAATTGACATGATCATGCATTTTACTTCCAAATGAGCCACTTTCGAAAAATTTGTTGGCCCCCATATTTTCACGTGGCCCACGACTTTTTGACGAGGGGCCCACGACTCATTTTCTCGCGGGATGCGTGAATCACGCGTGGCATACGCCAGTCACCTAGTGCGATATATATGCATGATTCGAAATATTTTGATGGATTCCGTTTGACCTACTCTTACTCAGAGTTTGACCTGTTCCTGCTGGATGTCGACCGTGCATGACGATTGGAAGTCAGGTGTGAACAACTAACTGTCATTCCGACAGTAAATGACTCGGCACTTGCTTAATTGTTTGTTATCGTTTAGCCTATTTGCTTTATATTCTGTAGGCTAAACTTCCCTTCTTTATCGCGATAGAATATTCGATTGAAGCTTTTCACACTTATTAATTTATTCGTGTGTAGCCTATAAGCCCTTCTTGGCATACATCATGCCTTGATCCAAATAGGACTTTCTATCCACGGATGTGCTTTGGGCTTGGCACCATGGCGACTATAGTTTAATCATTGAAAAGTATCTTTTTAGTTAATTTACCGGAATAGGTATACATTATAGGCCTCACGTAGAGCAGTAGGCCTATTTCTCAAACTTCTTCTCATCGCGAACTACTTGACAACCGAAATCTCTACCGTGTACATGATACTAATTGAGAACAATTAGTAAAACACAATTAAAATAATGATGTACGTTCAGTCACGATAATGAAAATGGGTGCTAAAGAGAAATTGTAAAGCTTAAAGGCTCTACACTATACAATCATGCAAATCATTGATAGTAAAGTTGCCATAAGATCAAAAGCTGATATCTATAGAATTCAGACACTCTGTAAATAAGCTAGATAATTATTTCTATCATATACAATTTTGCTGATTATGAAAATTTAATAAGGCCTAGCTGCTTATTTCAACCGATCTCCGATTGGGGTCAAACCACGCTAACAGACCTTTATCTCAAAAAACTAGTTCCTACCAGGCGCAAATTCCTCAAATTCCATTACACTTTGTCGTCATACAATTGGGTACACGCCATAGGTTTCCGTCATTCAATAACTTGTGCTTCATTTTCTATTTAATAAGTCAAATTTCAGAAAATAGTTTGCAATTAATTGTTCGATATGCTTTAAGAGTTCCTCTAGTAACGAATAACAATGCTTATCCCTACCCTATGATTTTATCGCATATTTTTCCAAATCTCGAAGTCAAATAGTTGTTTGACCCTAAAAAGTCGGAAAATTTCGAGACGTATGTTGACTTCAGGAAGGTATGCCGGCCAGGCAGATTTTATTTGATAATTAAGCTTTTTTTAGAAAAAAAGGTCGATTTTAGCTAGAGATGAGTTCTAGCATTACTCGGACTTCGCGTGCATTAGAATATTACAGATGGTTTTCGGAACATTTTAGTCTTGTGTGGAGTTCTGGCATTTTCACATCTGGTTAGGGTAGAACTTTCAAAATTCATGAAGCCGACTCGACGGTCATCTTTCGCAGATAGTATATTCTAGTCTGGAACTCTATAGAACGACAACAAAGTATAAAAACAAAGCATATGTCGAGACGATATTTATGTTATATTGATATTTCATTTTATGTACAATGACTGGAAGTATTTCTGTTATGACAAACGAGTTTGTTCAAAGTTACTTGTCAGTGAGGTTATAAAGATCCAAACGAAATTCAAGGTTCAATAGTGTCGATGTAAATGACTCAATATAAATGACAATGGGTTCTGAGTACGTTCCCAAGGCATAGAGGAATAAAAGTAAAATTGAAACACCGATTTCTCTGACTGATATTCACCGAGCATGAGGTAATGATGCAAAAAAGTGAAGGGTTTGCTATATTGCTCATCATTTTCACGAAATATTTGAATTATTTGGCATAACCATCTGAATTGGCTACAGCATCAGGAGTTCCAACATATTCCGGTAAGACAAGAATCGGGATTACGAATTTGAGAAATTGAGATATTTTTAAAGTACACATCTTTGGGTTTACTTTGTAGATGATGAAGCACTGCGCTCATGATTCAATTTCACCAACATCCAAATGCTTGCTGCAGAGGACAACTGTTTCTCGTAGAAGATTTTATGAGTTCGAAGTAGGCCAGTGGTATGACAAGGTAAGGAGACACTGAAATTCGAGTGAATTTAAGCCTACTGACACACTCGATATCATTCATCAAGTATGGTTCCTGATTTTTCAGTGATACAGACTCGCTTTATTCTTGCATTGTTGCTCATCGGTATGTATTCGCACGGTTAATTCAACTTCTACTTGATGAGGAAAATGCATGAACAGATTGTTTCCGGAAATGCTGTTCTTGTCTATTCATGGAGTTTTCGAGCAGCGCGACTTTGACGTATGGACGAAACATCATGTACAATCATATGTTTTAAAAATCTTGAAATGCTTATGAAGCAATACTACATGAACACTAAACATTACAAATTTTTTGAATATATTATTGTTGAAATGCTTCGCACATGTGTCAAAGTCGTGCTCATTCTCGATAACTCAATTAACAGGTAAAGACAGCATTTTTCATAAATGGAAAAATTGTTCATGTGTTTTCATACTCATGCAGCAGTTGAATCTAGCTGGACACATCAAAGAGTAGCAATATAAAAATAGAACGAGTCAGATATCGCCGCAATATTAGAACTACGCCCTCAATCGAGTTCGAAATTTAATGTAATCACGCTTCTTCGCTCTCGATCAAAAGCGATGTATTGACGATCACGCTAATTTGTGCTCGATCGAGTGCGAAAAGTGAAAATCGCGTTTGATCGTACATTAAGTCGGGACCAATGTTTGCTAATGGGAGGCTACGGTGGGATTAGGTTGACCAATATAAGCTATCGGCGGCGGGCTGAAGGTTACGTTGGCTTAAAGAGGCAATAAAGTGGGATTAAATTGGCGTTTTGTTGGCATAAGGATGGCTAGAGCGGCGCTTGGATGGCCATCGCACGAAAAATATGTTGGATTACGTTGGTTCAAAGACCGGTTCTAGGTTGGATTGCCTTCATAGAACCAATGTAGGCCCGTCTGTATCATTTCCAACTTTTGACCATTGTATATGGCCAATGAAGGTCCAACGTAGTTAGTACCAACGTATCTGTGTTACTTGGGTGCTCGTTCAGTCTCTTGCATGGTCTATCACAGCAAAGCCACAACGAGCTCGGTGTTTTCATTGACAATTATTACCACTAAGCGTCGCCGTAGCAAAGGATATTTAAATACATATATGCGCCTTCTTTCTTCATCTATCGTCAGTTTCGTGATCGCACCTGTGCTTTTGTCATTTACCTACTTCATCCATCACAGTACATGGAATGTTACTTACGAGACTACTCCTCACCGAACTGCAGCATTATTGACGTATCGAAGTGATTGAATAACTTCTTCAACGATACTGAATTATCATAATAACTCGAAAATTATGAACGCTCGTGTGCCAAGTCAGTTATTCACGTTATGAGAGATTTTCCACGCAAGGGGAAGCAAATGAAAATTCCTCTCAATTTATTTATGCAACAGGATTTAAACCATGCAATCTCATGTTATTGGCATCAAACTACATAGAAAGGGTTTAAGTTTTCAAAATGCTCGAGTCCTCAATTTTTACTTGCAAGTCAACATGTAGTCTGCATGCAGCAACTTATGGGTTATCATCACCCACCACTTTTCAAATTTCTCTGAAAAACTTTTAAATATGAACCAATTGTCAAAAAAACTTCGTCATGCCAACGTAGTTGGGTAATATTTTCCACTTACAGAAAAAGATTTACGCAAATTCGGACAAGTAGCCTACTTTTAAACTAGAGACGATAAAGTCAAATGTTCCAATATCAACATGCAGATTGATCTGACTTCGTCTGTTCGATGCATTTTACATTCGTGTACTGTGTGCATTGTTCTCTCTCTGTTTTCGTTCATCCACTGCTATTTTAAATCTTCCCACGACCATTATCCGACCACACTTTTTTAAGTTAAATATTTAAGCATGCGGGGATGTGGCTCTGGTCATAATTGTTACTTCACGAATATCTCAAAAATCTAGTTCTATTGGCTCATATGATGGGGTCAGAAGAAGTCAGATCAAGCTGATGGGACATCGCTACATTTCAAGTTATCTTCTTTCAATCAAGAGAGTACTTGCGCAATTTGCGATGAATTTTGGCATGCATGTAAGAAAAATATAGCTCAACTAAGTTTACTGCAAGATTTGTGACGATTCTTTCACTTTTGTTTGGATTTTACACACATTTCTAAACGTGGGGGAGGTATCAAGTACCAAAATGTTTTTTGAAGACTAAAATCAACAAATTTGAATGTTATTTGAATTCATGGATCATGATCGCATCTGCTCCTGATTATCTATATCTGCTCTTGTAATTTCGTAATTGCGACTTTAAAAGGTTATGTACTAATTAAGTATAGGCTTCATTCTTCTCAATTACTTCATTTTTGAAACTGATTGACGTGCCTTGTAAATTGTGCAGTGTATTATCAGTGTAATCAATAAGACTTACTTTTTATTACAGACCTAGATTCTGTTACGCAATTTAGAAAAAATAATTTTGATGTTTTATGATAACTAGAAAGTTTATTTACATTGTTAACTCACTGTACTCTTTCATCTCAATAAAGTGCTTTTTGATCTGAAATTATTATTGGTATTTTACTCAGGTCTAGGTACAGCTGATGCATTGTTTACGAGAGTCAACCATGAATTACATGTTACATCAAAATATGTCATCACATAAAGCGGTTGTCAAGTGGGTTATTACATTTGCAGATTTCATCATTTTACATTAAAGATTATATTAAAATGAAAGTATTTATGAAATTTAAACAAAATCATCAAGCATAGTGAATTCATTTTCTATTAGCCTATCTTATGCTCCACAAGCAAAGTTGGAATTATTTACTTTTACTATTGATTAATATGATAATGATAATATATGATTTAATGTATTAATATGATTTAAATATGGTTTTAATTAACTTCAAGCCTTTTATTTGCAAATGATATAGACCTTGTAAGATATTCTTTGGCTATCATTACATCCTAGTGTCCAGATCTCCAAAATCTGAGAGATTTCTTTCAAACAATTATATGTTTCTGTATTTTTTCGGACAAATGTGTCTATTTGGTACAGTTGCCAATAATTGCTTTGGAAAAATCAACATCAATTTCATGATCCAGTCTTAGTAACGAAAGATGAATGTCATTCTCTAATTCTGAGATGAGCTTGAGCCTTTTATTCATAATGTGTCAACTTTAGGAGTTTCTTGTAATTGTAGAATTAATTTATGATATGAATTTCACATACATTGAAAATTGTGCTTCGTTGAAATCTTATCTTCAGCAAACAAAACATGACGATGAATTGAAAATCTCAAAACAACCATTTGGAGTTCCATCTGGAGTTCGGACTCCAGACACATGACAATCATAACAAGGTGAGTGTATATTTCCTAATTGGTTATTCGTATTTGTTAGTCTGTGATGGGGTTTTCACGAAGGCTGAAGCCAATTGAGTCGGGTCCACAGTGTGTCGAGATCAATCCAAGTCAAGCATGTGTTGAACAACAATATGTAGAGTAAGTGTAATAAAAAGCTTTGGTAAAATGAAGGGCAATTTATGCAAAATTTTGGTTAAATTCATCAAAAGAACAGATACTATCACGAGTTTCAGAAAATATGCACGGATGCGCTAACATTTTTTCATACGTTTCCTGATAAAACTAAAATATTAACCATTTGGAGACAAGGACGAAAGATCGTTAGTTTCATAAGGGAACTTCAGCAAAATGATGAATAAAAATGCCTCAACTTTAAATGCTCCTAAAAGAGGTGTAATATGTCATCAAGTTGATGGATTTAATCTCTATTTGGCTACGGTCTTTTCATTACACTAACTAGTTATTGTTCTCGCACCGCATGCTTGACTTCAGATTGATGGTCGGCAATACTGGTGGTCACCGGATCACTGGCCAAAACTATGAGCCAAGTTAGGACGATGGTCGGCAAATATGGTGGTCACAGACATATGGCAAACTGTGAGCCGAGACGGCTTTGGATCGCATTGCGACATTCGCAACCGTCGGCATATCAGTGGCCCGATTCATTGGCCAACTGTCAACCAAGTCGGCAGAAAGAACAGAGAAAGCGATTTTGGCCTGATCGTGCGACCTCGAGACTGCCTGTGGTGCGACCTGTGGGCCTATACCCCACAGGGAGTTGTCAGTCTGACAGCTCCAATTGCGAGGAAAATGAAGTTAGTAATTTCTGCGCTATTTCTCTTTGTGAATGAAGCAATGACCTCTATTTCAAACCTTCGAGTTGGAAATGTGATCTATCTAATTGCGCTGCGCTATCGAAGGCGCCACCGAGAGAAAGTTATCTGTTATCGGGGCTGGGTGGACAAGCGGCTTCTATTAATAGAATTTCTTCTCTCTCTTCTTCCCTCTTCTCTCCCTGACAGGCTTGAAGCGACCGAGATATTATTGCAACATCCTCATTGAGGATTCTTCCATTCATTCACAATTTAATGAATGAACATAATTACAACCTGCAAACCTTGAATGACGATAAAAATCGACAAAAATTGACATTCAGGCATAGTCAGAATGATAAAAAGAAATGATATGAAAGTTCAGGGTTAAGTCAAGAATTCTGAGTAATTATATGCATTGTCATCGATGCGTCATGCAAATGTATAAATTACTATCGCAACCAAAAATGTTTATTGCAACATTTCACGATTGGAATGATCATCATCATGTAGCGAAAAATCACTGAGAGGAATTGAGGCTAAGGTTATTTATTTCCAGGAAAAACTTGCCTAGATATGCCAGACAGCCGATCGATGACAGTATTGGGCAGTCTCACTAAACATCAGAGACCACCGTCAAAAAGATAACCGTGAAAAATTGGAGGGGGGGGCAACCCTCGACTTTAAGAGCTCACATTTCACGTATTTTTTTGAAAGAGAATGGTCGCAAATTTGACTTGATCATGCATTTTTTACTTCCAAATGAGCCACTTTCGTAAAATTTGTGGGCCCCCATATGTTCACGTGGCCACGATCTTTTATGACGAGGGGCCCACGATCATTTTTTCTCGCGGGATGCGTGAATCACGCGTTGGCATCGCCAGTCACCCTAGTGCGATAGATATGCTGATTAGAAATATTTTGATGGGATTCGTTTGAACTACTCTTACTCAGAGTATGGACCTGTTCTGTGGATGTCGACCGTTTGCATGCGATTGGAAGTCCAGGTCGTGAACAAACTAACTGTCTTCGGACAGTAAATGATCGCACCACTTTTTTGCTTAATTGTTTGTTATCGTTTCAGCCTATTTGTTTATATTTTGTAGGCTAAACTTCCCTTCTTAATCGCGATAGTATATCGATTGAAGCTTTTCTCAATTAATTAATTTTATTCGTGTGTAGGCCTTTAAGCCCTTTTGGCATACATCATGCCTTGATCCAAATAGGATTTCTATCACGGATGATGCTTTGGGCTTGGCACATGGCGGACTATAGTTTAATCATGGAAAAGTAATCTTTTTAGTTATTTTACCGGAATAGGTATACATTATAGGCCTCACGTCACCCCCCACCCGTAGAGCAGTTGGCATATTTTCAACCTTCTTCTCATCGCGAACTACTTGAAAACCGAAAATCTCTACCG
>CAJQUW010006563.1:0-120882 GCA_907163375.1 Prostheceraeus crozeri | reverse complement strand
TTCATCGAACAAATCTTGTTGAAGGTAGCGAGTGTACTAGGCACATGAATGCGTTCTGTTAAAAGTAGTCAGTCGTCAATTACTAAGATTTTCTTTCTGATAAATGTTTCAGCGAATTAGGCACTAAATATGTATCTAGCAATTTTGTTTACCAGACGGTTGAGAAACCAATAATGGAAAACACTCTCCGCTTTCACCGAAGTCGATGGAATGTTGAGAAAACAATCGTAAATATGTTGAAGATGAAATCCGAACATGCCACTCTAGTTTCTTTTCTATGCCGATGATGACAAAATTTCATTCGAATGAATGGACTGACATCACATAGCCGTTATCTTCGAGTTGAGTTAGTTACTACGCAACGATTATACATTGAATACTAATTCTTTCCAGATTTTCTTCCCTTGCTTTCATCGCTTCTGACGACATCATCGCCTTCAACGTTTCTTTAGACAATTGAAGATCGATCCTGAAAATTTGTGTGGAGCTTCTTTGGTGCAATTCAATCACTTCAGAATTCGAAGTAGCGTATCTTCACAAAGCCCCTCTCTTTTCGACCTGACTATTTCACGGGTTGGTTGCACGTCACGTTACATGATTGACATTGTGCAGGCGATCTTGATAGTGCCTCTCGGGATCTCAATACAGGTTGTCTTTTTTCATAATCCATTCGTCAGTATTTTGAGGTCAGGACACCAGGATATCTAGGCATACTTTTACACACTAACATGTTAAAAAAACCAGCAATAAACCTGCTATTGCGAACCCCTACCACACCAAATAAAGGGGTCCAGCTTCATAGATGCAGGTTCAGCAACATTTTGTGACATTGGCGTATGCTTGATAGAAGGCGAGTTGGCTGATTACAGGTGACTGCATTATATGCACGAGCTCAATCTGGCTAGCGAATCTGGTTTCGAAAATTGACACGATTTCCGACATCGAGTGCGATGAAAGGCCAGATACATGACGCGTGTGTGCGGTGCATGATATCTGGCACAGTGAAACATTGCCCATGAAAGTCGAAGATCAATAAAGGACGGAGACAGCATAAAATGCAGACTGATCCGCTGCATGGCGCGTGCATCTATGAAGGAAAGGTTCGCTTCATCCATGCTTCTCCAGCTCCTTCAAGAGAAGAGATCAAGACTCTTGAAAAGGAACCGTTTAAGAAGTTTGGCCTAGTTCTCCGCAAGCCGAGAAGGCGCATGGTATGGTTGTACCCTACCGAAGAAGATGTGACGCGAAACTACGTGTTGATTGCAAGGAGTTGGACTGAAGCAAAGTGATGCTGTCAACTGTGAATTGTAGAAAATATTCATCGATAAACCCGTCCTCCATATGAAGCAAGATAAATTATGTAAAAAACGATATAAAAATACAAGATCCGGAAAAGAGAAGAATGCAAATTTATACAATAAGCCTAATGAAACATAGTAGAATAAAATAAGTCGTTTGAGTTAGCATCAAGTTTGACAGTCAGGTTTTCAAAACATTTGTTAAATTCTGCGTTTACAGCTGCAATTAGCAAAAATGGAGAAGAATTTGCTCAGCACATTTGATGTCTACAATTCGATTAGAAATTGCTCAAAGTTGAAAATTTAATTCAAAAATCAATTGAGCAACCTACTGATAGTCTCACAACGTCAAACTAGACTTTGTTCAAACCATACAGTTACATATCCTATTCGTTTTTGGCTAGCAGCTGTGCTAGGGGTGAAACTTTCGTAAGAATGAATTCTTTTGTAAACTTAAATTATTAGAATTAGAATAACACCGATGGTTTGGTATCGCGATGCAATTTTGGAGTCAGAGAAACGTGATCAACAATTTCACTCCTTCACTTGCTCAAGAGTAACTTCGACCACACCTCAGTACGCGCAAATTTGAATGAAAATTTCCAGGTGCTCTCCAGGGAAATCTACCAAAAATTCAAGGGTCAAATTTGAACGAAAATTTTTAGGCTTTCTGCAAGGAAATTTTACTCAAATTCACGCTTCAAATTTAAAGAAAATTTCAGGGAAAATCTACCCTATGCCTACAGAGTTTACACACCATGAAATTAATCTTATTGACGAAAAAGATCGAAAGGTGACGTGAAATTGGTTGAATTTTTTCAGGTTATTTCAAAAATAAAATACATACATCAGGCCACATTATATTTCTAGAAAAAATGAAAATATAATCAATCACAACAAATTCAAAGCGAGCGGATAAGCGGAAACAAAATAGAGTAGGAGTATAACAATAAATAACGAAAAATATATAACGTAACAATGAAGCGTAACAATTAACAGAATATTTGTAAAGTCTACTTTATAATGAAACGCAACAAGGTGAACATCAGATCGTTGTCATTCAGATAAGATCATTTTGAATGCTAGATATGTTCTCATCATTTCATTCAAATATGTGCAGATCTGAAAAATATATATATGAAAAAATAGAAAACACTTAAACAGCAACTTGCAATCCTACAGTGTTTCATTACTCTCAAAATTTCTAGATGTATTCCAGGATTTCCTGGGTAAAATTTCATTTTCCAGGTGTTTTCCAGGAAGTGCGGATAACCTGCCTCTCATTTCTAAATTATCTTAATGCGCTAGATATCAATTATCTTAATGCGATTTAAAAAGTGCAGACAATTTACAGATTTTACTGACCTTTTTCAGTCAACGAATCCTCGAAACTACGTAGATTTGAAAATTGAAGCGCCATTCGGCAGTCCTGACCACTGTTTGTTTATGAAAACATTTGAAACAGTTACTCAGAAACTGTCCTAGATGTCCCTAACGTTTCAGCTAAGTAATTTTAAGATGATCTTAGAGAAATATTTGGTTACGTTCCTCGGGACGGTGTGTTCACTTCGTTCGACAGCTGAGGTTTGGATGGCATTAGATTTTTTCTGAGATAGTCCTTTGTTCAACCAGGATTGTGTGGCAGCAATAGCTGAAAAGGTTATTTTCAATTCTTCAAGCATTCTCACGGCATTGATGGCCACAGTGACTATCGTTCCGCTAAAAACTTTTGTAACTTGATGTTAGAAATTGCCAAGACTAAATACATTGAGTGTTTCTGCGATGTTAGCAGCTCTTCAAAACCTCAGTGGTTCCAGTTTTTCAATTTCCAGCACGCGTCTGCCTTTCGGATTATCCGCCAAATCAGCGAATGATGAGCGGCAAGGTAGGTTTTATTGACCAACTCTTTGTTTGTCACAACAACTATAGGCCTACGTGATCAAGCATTAATCACTACAAGAAAGTAATACCTAGGAATTTCATATGAAGTAATTAGAATCACACCTGCAGAACAGCGACCCTGATAAGGGCTACAACTTCCAACTCTGGTCCATCTAACGCCTCTAAAATGGCACACAAGCGGTTTTTACGACAACTATAAACAGTGTGCTTGACATTTTCATTCCAATTCGATATTTACCTCCTGCATTCCCACGTGCGTAATGATTGCGGAGAACTTGTGTTGAGCATCCTTGCCGAGCAGGAAGACAGCCTGTCCCTTCGTGAACCTACAACGAAAGTAACGCAAGTCAACGTAAACCATCAAATACGTGAACTGCCCGTGTATTGATGTGAGTAATTCCTCTTGTCTCAAAGCGGCGGTGATTTTATGCTGTTTAAAATGTAACTGCAATGAAAACATGGTTAGTGCCGCTGCTTTCTGCTCTGGTCCGTCATATTCCAGCCATGGAACTGGCTTTCCCGTCGATGATGGCCCACGCATTGTAATAGACACAAGAAATGCATAATGGTAAACAGGGTTGGGGTCAAGTAGGCCTACTTCGATTGTACTTGAGTGCAAGTACATTGAAAACATGATGAATACAAGTCTGATCCAATTGTTATTCAAATACAATTACAAGTACTGAAAAATCACGTACAAGTACTGAATAATTATTACCGAGTTAAATCGCAAAGCATTCTCAAATTCCATTGTTTCCTGTTTGAGCGTTCGTGCTAGTCAAGTTCAGAACAAAAATTTAGAGTAATGCATGTGTATACTATATAGTGACAAAAATAAAGTAGTACATGACAGACAACTGAAAACAGCACTTGATTGAAGAATGAAGATACATGTATTCCTATTTCATGGAGCAAGTAAGACTATTGCTATTGACAACGTGATACAAGTATGAAGCTTATACCATTTTAGGAGGAGAAGTCATTTGATTTGATAAACGTTTGCCTTTCGAAATTTTGGTCTTTAATTCAACAGCGATCTGGTCTAAAAACTTTTCCAGCGATGCTGAATATTCTTTCCACAGGAGCAGACGATGCGGGTGAGGTAAGATGCTTTAATGCTAAACTAGCCAAAGTGGGTGGAATATTTGCAACTTTGAGAATCCCAAAAGGACAGTAGTCAGCGCTCTCAGGTAAATGCATTGGTGTATTTGTCATATAGGCCTACCCGAAAACTTTTAAAATGCCAAAAAGCACTTGAGTACTTGAAATTCCAAGTACATTTATAAAAGTACTTGACCAAGGACAAGTACATGTAAAGGAAAATAAAACGGGTACAAGTACAACGTACCATGAAAATGTACTTAAGCCCAAGCCTGATGGAACTAAGTGTACTAAATGTACTAAGCCCAAATTACGTACCCCAAGCCTGATGGTAAGGCACATGTTGACATGCATAGTGATGAAATTTAAACAAAATATGATCATACTACTTGAAAGTATCCAAGGCAGTGAATATAGAACATAGTGAACCCCGAATTTTTTATCCTTACGCTTATCTACAAATTTAGAAGATGTTTTTAAATTCCATGACTTTCACTGATTCTAGTCACATGCACGCTACGTGTCGTGAATAAATATATAATTGAATTGAATTGACTGAAGTTTTGATTATTTTACGAATCAATTTTGATGCATTCCATAGGATTGAATTATGAAGAGAAAAAAAATGAAATTCACTCCTCCATTTGAATAAAGAATTATGAAATCTAACTAAATTTGCCATTTTTCTTTTAAAATAATATCTATAAAAACAATAACTCAGAATCAAGATGAATGCCACCATCGGAGAAAGCACGCCCGCTAGTTATTTTCAGTTTAGAAGATCCTCTACCTACAAGAACTAGTCTGTTGCAAATACGGTTAGCTTTTCGTTATCAGATAACTTGACATATGAACCTTATCTATATTCTCAATAATATTTCGATGTATCAGTGTCGCCTGCGATTCTGGCTGACAATGAGCCATGTGATTTATTTAACGCAGATGAGACTATCCCATTCTATTCAATTACATGCAAGTAAAACCTTCACTTACAACGGTGTTTCATGTCATAGAGGGAAATATAGGAACTTTTGACTCTGATGGTTGGCGCAAAAATGGATGGATCTGAGAAACTCCTTATTTTCGCGAAAGGAAAGTCAGCCGTACACAATCATGTAGGCCTACATAATTTACCATTTAAAAAGCAAACTCTTATGACTACCTTCGTCAAACCACTCTGAATGCAGTATAGCCTAGATGCAAAGTAAGAAGATGCATTATGTAACACCAGCAATTTCTATTGGTAACTTTGGATGCAAGTGAGTTGCAACTGACTATAGCATGCAATCAACATGCATTTTCTAATCATAATTATCAAAAGTCATAACACCAGATAGCTTGTTTCATTCAGAAAATGTGAAAAGCGATGATATACAAGTAGTCCGAGATGGTTACAAATGGAGAAATGCCTTACCCTTGATATAACGTACATTGGATATAACGGACATTTTTTCATCCCCATGAGTGTACATTGTAATGGGATTATACTGTATATATCAAAATAATCCGTGAACATAAGGCTTCATATGTTGCAGCGCTTGTTATAATTGAACCAGGACTTCAAAACGAAAATTACATTTGAAAATGTGTTGATCTTTTGTGCAATTATTTACGAAATGGTCTGTATAAAATACAAAATTGCGATAATTAAAAAGATTATTCTGCTGGGTGGTTCCGCAAACCTCAAAATGAAATTCAAATTACAAAAACGCTCAAAGGAACTTACTTCCAATAAAAGTGTTGCTAGTAAAATCCTAGCATCAAAGTCAATGGCCTCTGACAGCTCGTGGATGGTGGCCTAAATAGCCTTGCTTTCAAACTTTTGAAGTCTCTTGATTTTCAGACTAAAATTTTAGCAGCATAGGCTTTAAATGTCACTGAGAACGTCTCTGTTGTTCGACGTATATTTCGACGCTCTCCGTGGGTGGTAGTTTTATCAAGACCATTTTGACTTGACACTATTGGTCCGACAGGAGACAGGAGTGCGTTGCAGTCGAAAGCAGGTAGAAGGGGAACATACATTACATATCCAAACCATAGAAAATGAAGAAAACGGCTTAACAGTGGAGCGATTTCAGACAAATAGTAGAGAAATCACAGTCCTGATCACATTAAGTTGCATGTACCCAAGTGTCGATAAGTCTGTAGTTTTTATTAGTCTATGACAACATGCACGATTTCCTAAAATTGCAACTTGATGATATACTCACCATTTATGGTCGTAGTACAGACGTCCATCATCGATATATACACTCTGCTCATCACCGCTGCCACCAACCCCGATATTCTGACCGTCATCAGGTCCGATTGTGGAGCTGCTGGATCGCTTCTGACCGCTACCAGGATTCACTGGCAAAGATCTCCCCGTACCACGACATATTTCCATTATATCTGACATTATGTCATCTTCTTCCAGGAGATACCTTATACCATCAGTTGGATCTGAGCGAAGAGAAATCATTTCAGACAGCTTTGAACTTGGTTAAACATTTATTTCGTTGAACTTGTTTCGAAGCAACCAGCAGAAAAGAAAAAATTGATTGCGAGTTATTTCCGTGGTACGTGATGACAGTATCTGCTATATATTACTTGAACAATGGTTGAAAAAATGCATGTGCACTTCGTGTTTTAAAACATGTTGACTCGATGCTGAAATCCAAATATTCTTGGAAGCACATGAGCGACTAATCGTGAATGACAGGATGTAACAGAGGCAGCTCTAGCAGTTACTCGCGGTTACTACATTTAATACTCAGCAGATTTTACTCAGCAAATCAATTCAACACGTATCACCTGGGGCTTCATAAAACACACAGCTTATAAAATCAACTGCTAAATCAGTGCTGTATTTCATGAAGCGAGACGATTCAATATCCATGAACTGACAAAATTAGTTGATAATATTCAGATTGATCCGAAATGATACATTTCTCTATTATAAACAATCAATTGAATTCCCTTAGACAGCAGGCGAGATCAGCTAACATCATTACCAGCTTTCATCCCAATTTTATAAACATAACTGATGGGTGCAAAATCTCACTGATAAAAACAACTTGAATTTTGTCACTCTAAAATTGATGATTAGATGGATCAGTGAGATCTACAGGTCAATCTCTAAACATAGAAACTGAGGGTTCTACATTAACAGGGCGCTAACCCTTCAGAATGCACAAAAGAGATCATGATATGTTGGAGGAAGCGATAAATCCCTGCCTCATTCTTCAAATTCAACAAAACATGTCTCTCGATACAGAAATTATTGTTCGATGTTTCGATCTGCCTTGAGATAGCAAGGATAAAAGATGATTTTTTACAGAATGGAATAATTATCAAAAGCACCGAATACATTTTAAAAAATACGATAAGATAGGTTTTAAGAGCATTTACTTTTCTTCTTTGAGACTGAAAAGAAGAACAATAATGTATGTCGAGAACATCAACCCTACATGCTTAAATTATTTTCAAAAGTTCCATTTGAATGTTTTCCTAATGGAATTTGAGGGCCGTCTAGGGATCGCACGACGTCGTGAGAGGTGCCATAAGAATCGCATTGATCTCCTCTTCATTTTGGTTACAAATTTTTTGCCGTTTTGGGAGATCGCAACGTTGCCCCATAAAATGCGGGTCGAAATGTTCTCAAATGGACGTGAAAAATGAAAAAGTTTAACTTGAAGAATTAACACTCAAGTTTGATGGTAGACCCTGCGCATTCGATCATGTGTCAGAAAAATTCTGAAGTATATATATATGTGAACCAACACTAAATGAATGAGTGAGTGAGTGAGTTGTCACTTTTAGTGTTATCAAAAATATGTATAATTATGATTACAAAGCAAGCGAGAAATTGACTTAAATATTTCAGAATGATCATTCAAGAAAATAGGGCGTTTGGTACACAACTTCCATGGTTCTGATTGCAATTTCGTTTTCACGATAGTAATTAAGTAAGGAATGCTGTAGCACAAAAGCGTATGAATTCGACTGATTTCACACTGTAGATGAAAATCAACATTAATTGCCGAGAACTTTCGCTCATTTTTTTCAGAGGCTTACATGAAAAGTGGATGGTAACATAGCTAGGAAGTTTGCACCAACTGTACCATTTCACACGTGACAGACAGTGAAATGACGCCGCGTCAAATTGCATCCTTAAGAAAATTGTCATTAAGAAGATACTAATACTGAAGTGAATAATAAAGTAAACCATGAAATCAAGGAGAGAAAAGAAAGAGAATGCGAAAAATTGGAGAAGCTACCTAGGTAAAGAAAGACGATCTACAGGCATCTTATTCATGCTATTGTTTGACACGGCGTCATTTCATTCTTTATCACGTGTGAAATTTGTTCAGCTGTTGAAAGTTTCTCCAAGCTATGTTACCGTTCAGTTTTCATGTATGCCTCTGAAAAGAATGAGCAAAAGATCTCGGCAATTAGTGTTTATTTTCATCTACAAGAGATGCAATGGGTCAAAATCTTCAAAGATTATTTTCACATTTTAAATTTAAAATTTGACTGCTTAGTGCGACAATATTACCAACTGCCCTTATTGAAATGATTAAATCAACTATTTAAAAATACATAGTTGACGTAAAATCTTACATCAAACACGCACAATATGGTAGACAGAAGATTTCATTGGCGAATTTGTTGCTAATACTATCTCTCATATATAACATTCATAGAAAAATTACTGTGAACTGAGTGAGTCTTATTTAGTACAGTAGTTAAAAACTCACTTTTATTCAAAATAAGGGCAAGAACATTACAGAAGCATAAAAAAAACAAAGCAATTGTCGTTGACCAGCATGCATCTTAACATCTATCAGTTGTTAACATTAATAGTCACATTCAGTAAAAAGAATGAATATTCTAAACACTACAGTATTATTGAAGAAAGTAAGTAAATCAGAATACAAAGAATTCACAGGTTGCAACTCGTCCCGGGTGGATTTACAGAAACGAAAAAACAGCGTGCAAAGAGGCCTCGGATCATTTTTTCAATATCCTAAAGGTAGGAATCCAAGCATTTTGTAAAATGTTCTTTTTTTGTTGTTACATTAACATATTTGAACCAACTCTTGGTCTACGTCAGACGGTCTTCTTCTGACGATGACCTAAGCGCTGATTGAAATACGGCATATTCAGATTAACAACAAAAACATTTTACAAATACTTGGATTCCTAACTTGTGATATTTAGAAAAACGCCGTATAATGCACTGTGCTTCAAGAAGTACTCCATTCTGCATTCTGCACATTAATTACATGGATAAATATTTATGCTTGATGTATTACAACATTGGCACTTGACCCCCAACACGGACCCTTCTCCTCAAAATCAGATACGGATCTCTCAATATCGTGATATTTGAAATGAAGAGATTATCCACATTACGAATTCTTCATTCTCATTATTAAATATTTCCAGATGAATACTGCATCCACATCACAATGAAGCAGCATGCCTAATAAGTTCACCCAAAGTTAACAGTTCTCACTTACACTCATTAAAATTGTCATACTCAATGTTCTCCACTTAGACCAACAGTATGTTTGATCGCCAACTTCTTGGTCGAGGAGAAGTACAGACTATTTTCGGTTATGTGGTGTTGTTGAAAAACATTTTTCAAAATATTTCATGACCTTTAAAGTTAAACTGTGTATGACCTGATGGAATTTCATCTAATGTCACACTCCATTAGTGATCCATTATCAAATAACTGATTATAAAGTTGTGCTACAATATGGAATTTTGATTCGGTCAACTGTTGAATACTTGACATGATAAAACAGAAAGGTACAACTTGCAAAAACTTGCAACATCTCTATTTCCATAACTTTCATAATAGTTTCCATGCTCTTACCACACCCTGGACGAATCATTGGGATGGATCCAAATATTTGGACGAATTGCCATATCTAACAATTTTTTGGCCTATTTACGAAATATTCGGAATTTACTGAAAATTGTAGTCCATGATTCATCAGAATTCCGCATCGACTGATTACAGAAACAGCTTCTCTGGTTGCTGTCTACTGCTACGTTTTCTTTCTTTCCCCTCTCCATTGATGAATCGCTGGGTCTTATGGCTATAATAAATTGGATGAGCAAGTCACAAACCAATGAAATATTGCACATTCATGGGAAGAGAACACTAACATTAAACAGAGAAAGTCATTTTGTCGGACATCGATTTCTTATACATCGAATTTCATAAGTCGAATAGTCGGTTCAATTTTGAGTATAGAGGGTCGTAACATATTCCCACAGCAGTCTTAAATCAATTCTCATATCCCCAACACTAACTGGGTTCCACATAACATGGAAAGACGTGACCAGCGGCGTTCCTCAGGGATCCATCCTAGGCCCCTTGCTTTTCATCCTCATGATTGATGACCTTCCCCAACTCCCCGACACTCGTTTAGTTGCATACGCTGACGATATTACTTTACTTCATCTATGCGATCCTGACTCTGTTAATAGCTTTCAGTCTGTGGTTGATTCCTTTGTTTCCTGGTCAGAAGCCAAGAAGCTGTCTATTAATGTAAAGAAAACTAAATGCTTAACTGCTTGCCGTCTTTCTCACAGTCCCACACCTGTCCCCGTTTTCATCCATGGTTGTGCTGTTGAACGTGTGAATGTTTTGAAGATTTTGGGAGTGTTTTTCGAAAATGATCTTTCTTGGAATTATCAATTTCCCTTTTTATTTAGAAAATGCTGCCGTGGACTTTCTCTTGTAAAAAGGATAAGGAGTAACTGTAGCGACCCGCAAACCATCTGGCAGGCCTATATGGCCTTTGTTTTCAGTCACGTTGCTTACTGCTGGCCATTGTTGTGCGACATGAAAGTTGCTAATTTACGTAGGTTAGAGAGGCTAGATCGTGTTGCCCGTCGATGGGCTGGTGTCTCGGACAAGCAACCTCTCGGCTGTATGCTTGAGAATATTTGTAGACGCCTCATTGTAAAAATTTCCAAATGTAAATATACTCATCCTCTCTCCCAATTTTTTATTGTACGCAACAATGTTTCGTGTGACATGCGACACCAGCGTGTTCTTCTGCCTCAGAGGAGGAATCGAGCTTTCTACCGGAATTCTTTTGTTAAATTTTCTCATTTTTCTTGATGCCTGATGTACATGTTTCCGTTCCCTCCCTGTCATATACCGCTTTCGTATTGACTAATAAAGATTTTCTATTTCTATTTCTATCTACATATCCATATAATATGCCATTCATGCCGATTGACTTAACCTTATCAGTGAACATCGCTGCATCAGTGAAAGTACGTGCATTCGTGTAAACTAAGAGAAAATGTTCCTCTTTGTCCCCAATTACCCATCTTTGGTCAAATATAATTAGAACCTTTACTCTATGATTAGAACAACTTGCAAATATACAAAATCATGATAAAAGAATTAACAAAAAAGTAGCAATTGATCACTTCAACGTAGGGCTGAATAAAATAACGAGTAAAACAAAGCTACAACAATTTGTAAATAAAATCTGGCAAAGCATATTGCACGAAAATATGGATGTCCATAATAGTAACAAGAACGGACAAAAAATCTTCTGAAAGCCAATGCAGACTATGTAGTCAAATATCACGTATACAGCCTACTATACTTTCGACGCTACCTTTGCACCAAAAGGCCGAAGCTTTGTCTCGGAATTTCTTCGCTCCTTTTTCCCTCAATACAGAAACCTTCCCAGTTTTATTGGCAGATAGTAAAGCAGGCGTGCACTGCCACTCAGTCTATCGTCTCCTTTTAAGAAGACGAACTTGTTAACCATTTGATTTATAAACAGATGCTGCAGATCTGATCGCAACATGAATGTCTTTATCCAGAGGCGAATGAGGTGGGTCTGTTTATTTTCTTAAAGGAGGTCACAGACGACAAGTTCCGAGTTCTCAATTCACTTTTCACTCTCTGAATTGCGGAGTTGTCGCATCCATTGTCATTGAGGTGGATTTCTCTATGAAAAAAGCTGAACATCCCCGGAATGAAAATAACCTGCATTTTTATACAATCACCCCACCACCCCTTAATGTTTTACTGTATTTTTGGTCGATGTACGAGAGTCGACTTTTCAGACCCCTATTAGCCGAATTTCCGCCACATGTCGGAAAATTGGCAGCTTTGATAAAGATTACAAGAAAGAAGCAGAAAAAAATAAAGATTCTTTTTGTGGTTATTTTAACTTTACATGGAAATAATATAATCCACTCATCTATTTACACAGAAATACATGCAAGCCTACACTATCTGAAGTTGATGAGGTGGATATTGACTCAAAGTTGCAACACCGGGGAAAGTGTCATGAATGACTCAGAACACTAGCGTGTGCCAGATTAACGAGTTAACGAGTGCACCCTGGTGAAAACTGGCGCGAGTTTTGTGACGCTTCTGTGTATCGTGTGAAGCTACATTTTCGTTGTACAAGATTAATTGCTATCAGCTCATTAAAAACAGTTTCACATACTTGGCGCTGGTGCCTTTTTCCGTTTTGCTGACAGACCCAGCGGCTCGGCGTAAATGTTGCTTGCACAAACAGTAGTTGATGGTCCCCCGGTGTTATTGTTGTCATGGAGTCGACGTCGAAGTTTTCGAGTTGTAGTCGGCTTGCTGTCGAATACGTCTGAAATGACACAGAAGAATCAATATGAATTAATGAATTACTGATCTCGTGTAGAAGTCATTGAAGCATGGGACACATCTCCATATATTTCAGTAATGAGCGATTTAGTCCATCCATACGCTTATCGATTTGTTGTTACAGAACAATAAGGCATGATACCTCAGAAGCAATTAAACCAAGCAAGTATTCGACATTGAGACGCATCGAAATTGAAAACAGCTCATCCACGCAAATTAATTGACAAACTCGAAGTGACAATGTTTTGAAAATTCCGATAATACAAGAGAGAATGACACTAAAATTACAGATCACTCTTCAAGAAAAAATTGCACCTGTACAAAATGGCACTTGATAAAACTGCCCCAGGGATAGTCAGGAATTGAAATTTGAAAAACATAAACGTTTTCAGCAACATTCAAAATCCATGCTTCTGTTCAAATTTTTGCCGAAAAACCAATAGCTTCTTATGGTTTGGAAGCAGGCCTAAATAATGTACAAATAGGTTTTCGACGTTATTGAAAATGTTTCTGTTATTTAAATTTCAATGCGATGATTTCCCGGAGGATTTTGTCAAAGCTGGGTTTCAAAACCATTTTACTAAGAGACAATTTTGAGTCAAGGACCATTTCGATCATTGAAAAGACCAGGAACATCCACTTTTACTATGATAACATCAAATTCAAATGTATATTTGGTCAATCTTGCAATTTAATGTCAACTGTACAGTGTCAAATCATTTTTTTCATTCTATCAACAGCAATCATCATACATTGAACTGCCTGATATAATTATCGAAATGAATTATTCCGTACATGTAATCGCAATGACTTTTGAAAGCAAAATGGCATTATAGCACATATTTTCATAAACAACAGAAAGAAATTGTCATCATGAGATTTTATGATAAAGATCAGCCAGAAGATTTGAAGACACAAATGTCGATGTAGCGCGCATTATGTGTGTTGAATTTATCGGGAAGCAAAATTTGCCACAGAAAGTGATTCGTGTTGTCACGCAAGAAACGTGGTGCACGAAGAATGGCAACGAATATGACAAAATAGATTATGATGTCTTCATTTCATTTGAAACAGAAACATGAACGCTCGAAATTACGCCTTTTACTTTTATTAGGCTTAACAAGCACTATTTAAATGACTTGCTAAAGAGAAAAAAATCCCGCTGATAGACAAGGGTTTCTACAACTGCAAAGATACTCCGTGTAGTTGCATGTCATTTTTTGCTAATAACCACAAATAATATTTTCTGCGGAAACTAAAATTAATACAAATTTGATAATTCCTTCCATAGATTTCCACAGGATTGTGATAACTGATTCTGCTAAAAGCTAGTAACCCGAAAACGTGATTGGTGGTAAGTTTTTCATTCTACAAATTGAATATTTTCCTCATTACCGCTTGCGCATCGCATGTGCTTATATGCTCTTTATGTATTAAACATAATATACCAGTCGTGTTGTAATACCTCCACTAACTGACAAGTCCATGCTAGCCTTCTCCACATCCAACATTCGTTTCTTCTCATCGAGTTCAGACATCAGGCTTTCTTGAAGCTCCTGCTGTTGCTTTTGTGCCTCCATTCTTACCAATTCCATTGCAGCTTCTTTCCATCTGTTGATTCTGTCGATCTAAAAGAAACATTCAAGCTTAAAAATTACACTAAATACATGTAATGAAAATAGTTACCAGTACTTACTTCCATGTTGAAGCATGAGCGATTGAAGAATTTTCGCTGATTCAAATGAGTCTCAATCTGATCAAACTTCTTTAATAGTTCTGAAGAACAAAATGTTAAACTAATACTTCTGGACACAGCTCTGGAGTCTTTTTCTATCCCCCCTTGTGGAGGTGAATAAGCAGTAAACTCTTCATTGCTAAAAAAAATATCAAAAATGTGAACTTTTTAAATTTTGTAATCGTAGCAGTAGGGAAATGTCAACAGATGAGAATGTATCTTCATTAAAGTTGAACGAAGTCTCATGAATGATGCAACTTGTAGCCGGATCCATCGAGTAGTCGATTTGAAATGCTTCTCGAAAAAAAGTAAGGTAAAAATTCCCCAAACAGTTTAAGGCCGTCGATGTAATTTTAAGTTAGAAAACTCCGACTCAATCAAAAAACTTGAAATTACATCAGCGACCTAAAACCGCTTGCTGAGTTGTGACCTTACTTTTGTTCCGAAAGTCACTATGATCTCTTGTCACCTGGTCAATTACGATTTGAAATACAGAGACGACGGACCCGCGCCCGCATATCCGATTTGAAATACAGTCGGGCCGGACCTGAGCTGTCGATTTGATGAAGACGGAGCGCAAAAATTAGACAAATGCATTTATGTTTTTATCAGCCTCTTCGATCAATTAGTTCGTTAAAATTTTCGCCTACTGTGCAGTCATTCGATTTATAGTGCAACTGCTAGTAATAAAAGTTAGAAAAATTGCAAGAACTTTTATTTAACTGCCAAACAAGGTGACACTAACCTGGATGAATTCCCTCCATCACAAGCCTTTCCTCTTCATGTAGTCTTTCTAAGCGCTCCAGTATTCTACAGAGAAATATACAGGAATTTATCTTCTAACATCTACAACAAGGAATGTATGAATCATGCTGGCAATTCATACAATGAGAAAAAATCATTTCGATACAATTATTGCTTGAGAGAATTTCGACCTTCAGGCACTTGTTATTAATAGTGCTGGATCGGTAAGAACACGAATTAAACAATGCAAAGCAAGTGGAACTCTTCGTTTGCTTAATGAAACATTTAAAAGTCTGTTGTAACGAGTGAACCTGTTCAGATGTTCGAATCCTTAGAATATTTGAGCCCCTTCTCAAAGAAGACTAATCTCTTTCGGTGCTAGTTTCTAAAATGTAGGTACCGGGCATAGCGCTATTATAGTTACCTAACCTTAAGTACAACTTCACAACAAGCTACATCTACACCAGATGTCGATAACTTCTCTAGTCGCGGCTCACAATATGGATCCAATGAACTTCGCACACCGCAAGTTCTATAGAACAATAGAGTTAAGATAGAATAATATTGTGAGCTGCAGAGATCACTTTTATGGTTTTTCAACTACCGGTAACTTAACTAACGATCGAAAAGTCAGATGGTAAGATTTGAGAATATACCTTTTCATCGGAAATGTTACTTTGCACTGTGAGACAGAAGCTGCATGACAGAAGTTGCTTTGAAAGTTTATCACATAGATCAATCTCTGTAGGTCAAAGTGAGTTCGTAGACCTTGAAATCTTGAACTCCTTGAATAGGCTGCAGAGCTCACTGATGAGTTCAACAAATTCAAATCGAGATACACCTAGTATTCAATCTGTTTCGTCTATCCCATAAGTTGATCATCCCATGAACTCTTAAGGAAGCACTAACTTATTCTGTGGACAGCATTGACCCATGGGTCACCCATGATCTACAGATGACAACAGTGGATTCCCATCATACTTACTGTGGACTGCCGACTAAATCGTTATCATCACAGGAGTCATCGGTATCTAAAATGGCAAAATTGCATCATTTACATTGCAACAATTCTATTAGTTTCAGATTAAAATTTGAAAGGGTTCGACAACTGCATGATTCCTAAAATTATGTTAAATTCACATGTAGCTGACATATACCGGTAATGCACACAAAAACATAGCATTTCCGCAATGACATGAAACTAATTGTAGATCCCAAAAGAAATACGGGCTAACTCACGAAAAGAAAGTTCATAATTTCAAGACAACTTACATTGATCAGAATCGCTTCGAATTTCCATCCTTCAATTTCCTCAAATAATATCCTGAAACATCGATGCATCTCAATTTAAAAACATGATAAGATGGTCGAAATATCAATTTGGTATCTTTATTTCTATCGACATCATGAGACGTTGCGAAATATAATGACCGGCATTATGCCACTGCAAACATGCTTGCTAAAATGTAATCACACACAGCCAGTTAAAGTAATGTGTCGCAACTTCATTTTACTATTGTCTAATTTCTACACTGTCATTCATACTGCTCTCATCAATGCAAGCTGTCTTTCCTGGATTGCTTCCTTTTGAAACGATTAGATTTCTCAGTCACTTGTTGAAAAGCACTTGTAAATTTCATCGGATGCAAACTGGTGTATATTTGTACAAGCTAAGCCAAGTATCTGCCAATTTGCCGTCAATAAATGACAGCCCTTTACAACTGCCGTCTTATGAAAACGCACAGATGCTTAAGCAACAACTAGATCAGAAATACGTTAACGCACCCCCACTTTGTGGAACACATTCTACGGTGCCTGTAGGATGGCAATTGATAAATATGTGTACAGATTAGTTTACACATCTGCATGTCTTTCATCACAAAACGAAACATGTAAATGAGCAATTCCATGCGTAATAACGTTACATCGCAAGCATTTAATAAATTTCAATAGCATTTTTGTAGATGTTGGCATTGATCTATCGGACAAAATGGCTAAAAGATTCCCTGAAATTGTGACACAATAATAAATGTAGGTCAAACGTAATAATGCTACAGGAATTGACATGAAAATCGAGTAGTGGTTGCTGATGTGAAAAAGTCTGCGTACTAAAAGATTTGATAGATTCATCAAAATTGAAGATCATGTCAAAATCACAAAAGATGTTGGAATTGAATTCGAGCATCATTCTATTAGCAATCTTAAAAAAGGAAACATAATAACGTTACAGATGAAGCGCAATAATGTTACACGTACGAAATCGGGATTCATATTTGGCTGAGGCGAAAGTTTTTCGCCTTCAAATGCAGCACTTAGCCTCAATACAACACTTGAAAGCACTCTTATGCCTGCTTGGGTATTTCAGGTGCATGTTGAGATGTCGTACTACTGATAAAAGTAGACAGTAGTTATGAAGGTGGTTTTTTCTATCAATTATTTTGAAAAAGCTTTGTTTTGGGAAATAGTAAATTAATGTATGCACGTTTTCACTCATCATTCAAATTGATTTAATAAATTCTTGAGGATGCATTCAACTCAAAACACTAGTCGTTAACCAAAATCAAGATATTGCCTAACAACTCGGTATTCCAGAGACATCATAATGGTCAGGTTATCTGCTTATATGGTGAAGTCCACCCCTACATATTTCAATAAATTTACTGTATATTACACGATACTAGTAATAAAACTATTTGGCATAATCAAAAAAACTGATTGACAAATTTCAAATATGTGCCTCTGCGAACACTATAAAAACGGTTGCATCGGTAGATTCATCTTCGGATGAGGCTTATATGATTACAGGTAGAAACTTCTAAGAAATGGATTCGATGCATTTGCACTACATGTAGGGTGTCCCAGAGAACGCTTCTGAAATCGGGATTCGCATGAATCAAAATTGCAAGTATCTTGGGAGTATGAAAGGCAGTCAACTTTTGCATTCCTGCAAGCTCAGTGAGTGACTGATCTCACCAAAAGTTCCCGAAACCACGTGCGTCTACCACCAACGACCGGCAGCCAGAACGAGCTTCTGCATAGAACGAGACCGTAAATGGGACTTCCTCAGAATGATGTACGAATCTGCGCGTCTGCCGAGTTCTAGTTAGTTCCTCTTCTTGTCAGACACTATCAAAGAGAAACACATGTAAATCCAATGGGAGGCAGATTGCAGTTTTCTTGCCAAAAATAAAATTTTCTATGTTTTCTCATATTAACTGAATAGTACGCAGTCTAAAGCCATAATTTTCGGCATGATATGTCTTCAGGTCATTTCCTATTATGTGATATTATTATGTCTTTTATCGGCGATGTATGCGAGAATGTAGTTCAGTGTAGATAAAGTGGGTCAACATGCTGGTGTTTGCCAGTAGCGAGGCTTGCTAAATTAGTGTGTCAAGCTTCATTGATAAATGCTCATGAACATGAACATGATAAGAAATGACCTGAGAACATTCCATGTCAGAAATAATTATTCTAGACTTAGCGCTTTTCAGTTTATAAGAGAAAACATAGAAATTGTCCTTTTTGCCAAAAACTGTATTCAGCGTCTAATTGGATTTCCATTCGTTTTTCTTTGATCCTTTCTGACAAGAAGAGGAAATGACTAGAACTCGGCAGACGTCTGTAGGATAGTCTATTTATTACTGGAGCTTCCAACTTGCGGTTCAAGGGGTCGCATTAATTTTTTGGACAGCATACGTTTGCCGTGGACGGTTACAGAATAATTCACTCAGTTTCAGTATCGTGATCGCATGACAAATGAGATAGCAATCTGAAGGTAGTGTGGCTTTGGCTCCTCTTCAAAATGGTAATTTCACGAAATGGTCCTTATATTCGGTTTCAATAAACTCAGTAGCATCAAAAACTATATTTCTGTAAAAATTTTAGTCGGAATACCAATAGCCTCTGACTGCCAGTGGAAGTAGGTTTACCTAGATCTGACTTCAATCTCCGAGGCTTTCAATTTTCCGCAAAAAAATTAATTATGGAAGTTAAGGTTTTAGATACTACTGAGAAAGATTCTGTTATTTGCACTTTATCTCTCGAGACTTTTCCTCGGACAGTTTTATGAAAACCTAAAACCATTTCGCACTAGACCAATTTGGCTTGACTACGTGACTTCAACTGTGCAGCACATGCGACTGATAGGGCAATCCACGAACTTATTTCCAACAACTTCTAGGATACTAATATGATTTCAACTTTGCTTATATGGTACAATGGTTTCGATCCAATCTTTCAATTCGTAGACTTTTTCTCATAAGTAGCCACTACTCGATTTTCATAGCAAATCGTGCAACGTTGTTACGACAGACTTTAAATAATTATTGATTTATCTATGAAGAATAGCAAAACAAATGAAACATGCAAACACTAGCTTCGGAGTAACTACATCAACCATGTAGATATATTTTGTTTATTTTAGCTAGTAAATTGATGCTAAACTATTCTATATAGTGTACTACAAAATGAATTATTGGAATCTAGTGCTTGGGTGTGCGATGTAGCGTTATCACTTATGTAAAGGGCCAGTTGTATTTTTAGATAAATTGATGGTAAATTCGGTTCGTTTCCTAGGTCAGGCGAGCGACTGCGGTCGGGGAATCAAGGGTGTTGGTGTCTCTTATTGACCTATTAGTTGTCATTCTCTTTAGATATCCAATGTACTATGACAGACCTTTGTTGTCAATCTACAGTGTGCCGCAGCCAAATGACAAGCTGATATGCTGTCTCGCTATAATATGAATGCCGGTAGCGTTCTATCTATAATGATAGGACAACATGCTGTCGATATCATCTACAGATGACTTCTGCCCTCACATGCAGTCTTTTTGTACCGTAAGCGTGGCATAGTGAAGAAGGTGCGAGTTCGTATCCACCGCGGACTTCGGTTCGATTCCTAGGTCAGGAGAGTGCGGACTGGGAATCAAGGGTGTCGGTGTATTTTATTGACTTAACAGTTGTCATTCTATTTAGATATTCAACAAATTATCCTATCAATAAAATTTATATTCATTAGTTTTTCTTTTCATCAATATCAGCAAGTTCAAATGTAGATGTTCAAGCCTGTACATGAATAACACGTTGTGCACATTGTTCTATTAAGTTTTATGAAATGAAAGTAAAATCTGCCAAAGCCGTTGAGACAAACGTAATAACTTACTTCTCTATTTTTCGCTAACCGGCCTACCCAAGAGAGTGGCAAGGCTTACAATTTAAGCTCCACATGTAACTTAAAATTTCATGCAAGTTACAATGATTGACATATGCATGTCAACTTAGGGTAAATCAGCATCTGAGGAAATAGACTTTTAGTATTGGAATGGTGTTGCCTACTGAGGATGCTATCCATAAAACGCAGGTACGTGTGTGAAGTTAGCGGAACCACCCAGCGGAACCATTTTTTATTATAGCTTAATTCTATTCGAAACAGCTGCTAGTTTGTCAATTTCAGTCTCCTGATTATGAATCTGAGCTCAGATTTCACAAATTCACAGTCGTTTTTGAGAAATTCAAGTTTAAAGATAAAAGTGGTTCCGCTGTGAAGTTAGCGGAACCATCCAGCGGAACCATTTGCTGAGTCTCGCTGATTGACCCAGTAAATCAATTTCTTTTGGTCACTACCCGATCAATTTTGTTGTGCTGATCACGAATATGTGCCTCATCTTTCAAAACAATGCAGATTTCACCCGAAAATCTGAATTTCACGTTTTCTACAAGCTGATTGTGAAGTTAGCGGAACCATTTTTTAATACAAAGAATTTCTCAGCAAAATCCATCCTCTCCTACTAATTTGAAGCTCATAATCACAAATCTGTAATCAGATTTGCAAAACTCGCCCGCATTGCAAAGACATTCCTCTATCTGGGTCCGCTGTGAAGTTCGCGGAACCACCTACTGGCATTGAAATTTCAAATTCTAATTTTTGCAGAGAATCACTGCAATAGACATACCAAGAGAATGGAATTGCTTCACTGATCACGGTTTGCCGTCCGATTTCACGGGAGGATAAGTACTTGCCAAGAAAAATTGATTTTACGGTTTTCAAGGATTTCATCGGAATCTCAGCAAAAATCCAACCCTCTCCAGATCAGCCGGGCAAGTTTTGCAAATCTGATTAAAGATTTGTGATTAGGAGCTTCAAATTAGTAGGAGAGGATGGATTTTGCTGAGAAATTCTCTGTATTAAAAAATGGTTCCGCTAACTTCACAATCAGCTTGCAGAAAAGTCCATGAAAACCGTAAACGTAACTTCATTGATACGGAAGACCATTTTAGCTCAGCGACATCGATAGCAGGGTCCGTGCTAATTATGTTTTGAGTTTAAATTAAGTTGTTTTTGTCATCATATGTAAATGATAACACGTTATTTCGATATAACTCACAAATAAATCAAATAAAAGCCACTTTCAACCATAGGCATATCTATAGGTCTATCTATACTTGACAGCTTCAGCTAATCAAAAGCTGTCAATAGAAGCATCAACTTCTATTCAAGTTTGAAAACAGTCCATTTTTCGTCCTGTTTCAAATATTAGATTGATGAGAAGCCTACATCTTCATCTGAAAGGTCCCGATAATTCAAGATTATAATTCAAGGTCCCGAGGATTCGGGGGGGGGGATTCCTAGCGTGTCGCGCGCTGAGTTCTGCGGTCCCCCGTTTCTTGCTTCCCTTGGATAACAAGAAATTTGATCAGATCCGGATTTCATTGTCTTCGTCAGTGGCCGAAAATGTGGCATTGCGAACGTAAACATGAGGTATGCCTACTAAGTCAATCCATCAACTTATTTCTGTAGCATGATTTTATATTTAATTTAATTCTTTACATTTAGACCGCACATGGGCTCGGACATGCAGACGATCTACTAGGCCTGGGCTTAATTATAGGTCAGCATGTAGGCTATTTCAATTAAACTTAACGCCATTTTTATTTCAGTAATATAAGCAAATTGTAGTCAACATAAGTACGAAAACATGCTCTTTAGTATGTGCATGTAGCCTACATGTAGGCCGTGGAATCGGTGGCGTAATATGACAATATATTTCAAATATCAAAAGTTCTTAATTAATGTAAGCGATTCACTCTAATAATGATTATAAAACCGAATAATTCAAATATGATAAATCGTCATGTTTGGCCGCTGCCGACCGGTGACCTGTTAACCGAATACTTCTGATTACAGCTGTTCAGAATTGACCAATCCAAACAGAACATGAATGTCCACTTTCTCCTTCAATATTTTCAAAAATTGAACTCTCAAACGTAGCTAGACGGATCAGGATTAAATCGTCCTCCTCATTTATTCAGGCTGTTGGATTCAAGCATTAGCAAAGTTATTTAAGAAAAAGGGCGTCCATCAGATATCAAATGGCTCTGGTCATGCCTTGGTTTCATGGTCGCATCTCAACATATGTAAACAGAAATCTGGTTTAGCAAAATAAATTAAAATGGATTTTACAGAAAACCATGCTTTGTGCAGCATAGTCAATTGAAAGGCCTGTTTCAAAAATATTAAAAAGTAGTGGAAAGTATATACCAACTATTAAAACAAACATTGCATTAATAAACTATTATACCATGACTTCAACGTTTGAGAATTTCGGAGTCTGGAGGAGTAATCTGGTGCTTGTGATTCATAATGACACTTTAAAGTATTCGATTTGCGATATTTTATCTAGATTGAGCACTTTATCGAAGAACCACGACATGAAGTGATCTTGTTTGAGATTGTGCATTAATTCTAAAAGATTGCATGAAGATAGTGAGGCCTATATAATTGGAGAAGGTCTGATTTATGTCACTTCTCGATCTATGATGCCTTGATCATACATGGATAAAATTGATTTACATGCAATTTCATTTTGACATCAATTTGAGTTGGCCATCAACAACAGCACAAACAAGACCCATGGCGAAGACCAGCGCGAATATCATCCACTAGATTCGACAAACAATGACCAATACACATGTCTACTAAATCAAAACTTTACAAAGCAAAGCACTTCATGTGCAACTTGTTTAAATACGACACTGTGTTCCAACCACTTTGCAATTCACTTTCGCTTATAGCACGTTAGTTCTTTGATAAATAGTCATAACGTAAGTCTACTACGTGAACGAAAAAATTGCATGTATTTTCAAAACTAAAATTCAGGCAGTTCCCGAAGGATTTGATGGGTGGTTTGCTGATACTCCCTTACATAAGGCATCTTTCATACGAGAAAGTATATTTCATAAAATATAAAAGGGACAAGGCCTTTCGCCCACGCTCTTCAGGTCTACCGTGGGAAAGTAATACTGTAGGCTACATTAAAATGATCGTCTTATATATGATGCACCACGCTACTGCCACGCTAACTTAAGCGTGAACAGGAATTCTTTATGCACGCATAGATCGGGTTTGAACTTCAGTGTGAGCGTACTCACAATAAGCGGCAACAATAGGCGATGACGTGCACGTGTGACGATCTTGAAGTGATTGATCTTCTCTCGTGATCTGTCAAAGCGGTCGCATTCCATGGCATGGCGCGTCACTGCACTGGATGGTGGCTTGGAAGACCGCGACCGCGTATCCCTCCGTGCGCCCGAGGTAGCTGCTACCACAGCCACAGTTGAAACTGTATAGAACATTGGATGCACGTGAGAGAGGTATTCTGTCTTTCAGGGAAAAAACAGCAATGTTGGGGGTTGAAAACACTACTCGCGGCTCGCCTGCTGGAAATCCTTGAGGTAAGACATACTCCAGACGTTTAACCAGTCGTCTTGCGTGATGATCACCCATAAACGGCACATTCAGGAACACTTGTTTTCTCTTTGGTCCAATAATGGGTTCGGCATTTGTAGATTGCTGACTGAACCTTTCGACAAACCTCTCTCACGTGCATCCAATGTTCTATACATTTTCAACTGTGGCTGTGGTAGCAGCTACCTCGGGCGCACGGAGAGGGCTCTGCAACGCAGGGTTGATGAACATCTTCCTCGCTGGATCATGAATGACTCAAGTACGCGGCCGCGGTCTTCCAAGCCACCATCCAGTGCAGTGACGCGCCATGCCATGGAATGCGACCGCTTTGACAGATCACGAGAGAAGATCAATCACTTCAAGATCGTCACACGTGCACGTCATCGCCTATTGTTGCCGCTTATTGTGAGTACGCTCACACTGAAGTTCAAACCCGATCTATGCGTGCATAAAGAATTCCTGTTCACGCTTAAGTTAGCGTGGCAGTAGCGTGGTGCATCATATATAAGACGATCATTTTAATGTAGCCTACAGTATTACTTTCCCACGGTAGACCTGAAGAGCGTGGGCGAAAGGCCTTGTCACTTTTTTTTTATTTTATGAAATATACTTTCTCGTATGAAAGTTGCCTTATGTTTCATCTACAAAATAATCCCGACAACAAATTGATAATCCCTTAATCGTGTTCGGATCTCGTCAGCGATGAAAGACCGTCAGTTAACATAATGTACATTAAAAATTGTGCCTTTTCAGTTAAGTGACACGCTGTGCTGTTAGTTGACTGCAGATTTATTCAAACAACACACATTACCTTGACAGGGGTGCCGTGTGTAAATGAATTTCATAATGTACATGAATACTAGGCTATTCTGAAATTGTATGATACCAATAATACAGGGATGCAAGACTTCCGGATTTATCCGGATTTCCGGATTTTTGACCAAGATTTCATTGGGTCTCGGGATTCGTTGTAAATGCCATAAAAATTAAGGGGGTAACCCCTAGGCCTATACTTTCTCAGACGCAGGTATGAACATGATTTCAGTTAAAATGTGCAGCGTACATGTACGTATGCCGGTATAGTCACTATAGTCAACTCTGAAGATATTATATAGTCACTTCATATGCTGAGGTGTGAAGGTATGAGACATCTACCGGTTCTCGTGTCGTTCATAATAAATTTCAATATGTTTTTTGTTTTTAAACAACATATATTTCGGTGAGCTACATGCGATACCGGAAAGCCCATCCATCTGTTCCATCAATTCATCGATTAAGTACGAAAAAGTCGTACAGAGAAAGAGTGTTGCAAAAGGCCAAGCAGAGACGTAGGCCTACTTCACGCACAAAAAATGAGGAAAGAAACGCGTCTTGAGCGCTTGAGACTGCTCGCACATAAGCGCAAGGCGAGACCATGATTCGTCCGCTTTTTCTTAAATTTCTTTTACGTGCTTGCTGTGATCAATCCACACGGTACTTGTTTTTTGTAATTTCGCCGTCGCATGACTTCAAAAATTGTCAGATGTCAAAATGCAACAATCGTCAGATAAGCAAAGTAATGTGGGCCTAACCAATACAGCCTACACCCATTCCCTATTAAATTCAAAACGTTTTCCTATGATTGTTGGAGCCAAATGCGACGTTTCAGTAATCAACTGAAGGCGTCACTGTTCTGTTAAGATTAAATCAAGACCAAGAGGGTATTATTTTTTCTAAAGTGAATTGCAATTTATTGTTGCTTGTAATTTTCATTTGAGGTGACAACGAAAAGAAGGACAAAAGTTACTTCATTCAATAAAAGTTACTGAAATTATTGCGACCTTTTGTTTTACAAGTTTACGTGTCATTGGAGCAGGGTGTTCGTTTGGTCAGAATGCATAGTTTTTTTATACATGTATGTGCGGAATGACAGGGACCATGGCTGGGCCACCTTTATCTAAATCATTGAAATTTTTAAGTTAGTAGTAAGTAAAAGGCGCATCCTAGCTCATTTTCCGGATTTTTCATCAATTTGCACTTGCATCCCTGATAATAGTTGTTTATTTGACAATACAGCAATCGGTATATGACATACCTCTGCACAGGCATACAAAAACAAAAGAAAATGAACAAAATTATGTAAGAAGAAAAATTGACAAATTATTTAGTGTACAATCAAACAAGGCGTCGATGGGCCAGCATCTTTCTTGTGTGCCTCGCATTAACAAAAAAAATTCCTGTTCGACACAACAGGGGTGGGTCGATGTGACAAAACGACAATGTGAAAATTTTTTATCTTAAAATAAAATGTGACAAAATGTGTTTTTCGCTGTCTCTGACAAAATGTGACAAATTCACGGAAAAATATTCTGACAAATTATGAACGAAGTCACAGAGGAGCATTAACTTCGTTTAAATGAAATAACGGTCACCTTTTCCAGGAGGTCTTTATTCTAATGTTCCTACATTCTTTGATGATTATTTGTGTTAGGGATATGCAAGATTGATATTCCCCCTTTCTTGCTCCAAATAGCAACTTGTACTTGCCAGGTTAGTCGTGCTGTTATTTGGCCTACTTTTTAAAGTTGACTTCGATATGCTATGTGATAGCCCAATTGTAACATTCATTGTATGTGGCCATATGTTTCTTGATTGTCATGTCCAGATCGTAGGAGTCACTGTGAATGTATACTTGCACGCGCATGTATTTATATTTACCACTGATCTAAATACTGAACAAAAGTAACAGTAATCGCTATAATACTGAGTGGCATTTATTCACTGGAAACGAAGTTTTCCTCTTTTGTGTGAAATGATGTGGTCTGTGAATTCAAATTGTTTATTATGCAATCATATTTGTCATAAGTAATGAATCATAAATAAATTGGAGACTATAAAAAGAATCAATTGTAAAGACTACAAAGTTTGAGTGCAATCTTTTCACCTTAAAAAGTTAAATGTGTCCCGGTTTTGCCCATGTTATGTTTCGTTATTACACCAAGTCTCGCGGAAAATGTTGTACACCTTCAATGGCAATCCTCCATGGGAATGGAATGATGGTTTAACGTCGCTACCATACGGGACGGTAGGAAGGGTATGACGGTGCTGACGTAAGTCAGACTTAAATCTGGAGACTTGTGATTCTTTTAGTCCGAATGCCTTAGCTACAGTGCCACCCATATGGAACTATACAACTAATGATAATTAGTAATAATTACTAAATTAGCGATTTTGTCCCGTTACAGCCGTTTGATATATATTATTAATATTACGTCAAATGCTCTACTGAAAAAAATCGTGGCATCCGGTCGATAGAAAGCTATATCCACAACTCAATCAAGAAGAAATTCTAACTGTTTCATTCATGGATTTCAGTTTCAGATGTTTTCCATTCTTTGTTTTTTGCGACTTAAGTTGTTTTAGGCAACTTACAAAAGTTTCAACAGCAAAATCTAAAATTCCGAAAAATGTCAAATTATGTGAAAAAATAAATATCCGAACGTAGAATAGAAACTAGGCCTAGTTGTACATGTCAATGAACATTACAAGCTGCTTCGGCGCAACATGACTTCCCGTCCGCCCTATATTATTCAGTGAATGCCACTAAATGATTGCTCGCCGGTCAATGTATAACATATCAAGTAATCATTCAAATGCCAAAAACGTGATGTATTAGGTCTAAAAAATGAACAGCATGTACTTACATGGGATACTAACATGTGAAATGTGTTCAATTAGATTCATAAATTGTAGCGATCAATTCACATCTGTTGATCCATGTAGGTCGGGATGTCGGTCCTTTTCAAAATACGTGAAGTTCACGGTAAATGATGTAATGAATGGCATACGAAAAAATGAATTGATCATATATTTGAGGAAGGTAAAACACACTCACAGATACATAGCACAGCGCTCATACATCACAAACAGATGCAGCGCCGGCGAGCATGTAATCCTTTAGTGGCACTTACTGAATAATTTTGGCGGGCGAGAAGTCATATTGCTCCGCTGCTTCTCTTCTATGGACATGAATCTGAAATGCTATCTCTGATGCACATGTATTCCGCATTATTGTTAACTGTCAATGAATGTGTTTTTTTTTTTATTTAGCAATTAAAAATCGCGTTTGAATTTTGTTTTTTTTCTATTGAGGAAATCTTTAGAAAATTACTTAGCCACAAATTAGATCATAAAATATCGATGAATACAAGTAGTATGGAATGGTGGGTATTTGGGTTTCCCGCGGATTTTGAAGCCAAGCGTTCTACTCCCTACACTATCCTCCTTAATTGCACGTAGCCAGTCATCCTTTACTTAAGTGAAAATCCAAGTTCAGGAAAGTTCTGACATGGCTATTTAGCAACTTTAAATTTTCTATCCAGTAAGCGTGTATGTTTATTAAAGTGTTTAAATCTGCCCTTTAACAGAAAGAAAATATCGACGATCGAAAAATTAGGCGACAAATTCACAACATGAGGTAATCAAATTGATTGTGATGTAAGTCTCCATTTACGATGGTAAATTTTGTACCGGAATGTCACATTTTTGCCCGAAAAGGTTGGTAGCCCTGAATTTTGATGTATGCATGTAGTATTGTAACCGACATTTTTTACATGCCTATTGACAGAAAGACTTGATCACACTCATTGTTAGTCACGTCAGAGTGGAACTCAACATTTAAAGGACAATTCTGCATTCAGAGAAGTCCACAAGAGGTTCAGACGTTGTCCACCAAATGTTTATACTTGTTCTTCTTCATTGCGTTAATCCCTCGTAGGTGCAGGGTCCGAGGCTGTGCAAATTCTTTCTATTTAGCAAGATTGACGGTTTCATCTTCCTTTGGTTTAGCAGTCTTCAATCTTCCTTCAGTCGATCTAACAATCGTTTTTCGTCGTCTTCGTAGCCATCTTACGTAAAATTTCTGAAAATCCGATCACACCGCTGCATGCAAGTGCAACTCCCTCAAACATCGGGTTTGGCTGCCTTAATGTACGTTCACAATAGCCCGAATTTGTCAACTATAAATTGTTGCAATGTAAACAGAGGAACTCAGCGATAAAATGAGATTTCGTTACGTTTTTATCGTTATCGGTCCAATGTGAAGGCAACTTCAAGTATTTCATCCTGAAAAGTGACGTGGAACTCATGCGCTAAATGGCACTTCGTGAGTATCGCTGGAGATTATGCAACCACTCAAAACACCAAAACAATGTACGCTGTACACAAATAGGACTTCATGGGAAGAATTGTGTGGTTTGATAAAAAATTAATGGAAAGTTTATCAAACAGACCGTCGATGCACTTACATTCCCAGTTCTGGCCGAAACTAAGGAGGCGAGTGATCGTTGCTCGGGCCTCGTGCAAGCAGAGTTCGGCACCAATCTATCGCAAGCCAGGAGAATCGACGCGTTGGATAGAAATCGCTCGCATGAAAGATGAGCCTAGCGATCAGCCATTTCCGTACTTGGGAGCATTAAAGAAATGTTAGCTGTCTCTCTGGCATGGAAATGCGGCTCCCAAATCCTGATTTTCCATCAAGAAAACCATTTTTGTTTGGCCGCACATGGTAATTCAGTTGAAGATACGCTTGTATTTCTCAAGATAGTAAAATATGGAACAATTTATGCCAAATGTTACCTGAATGTCCATGTCACCAAGCCCTAATAATTTAGTTCGTCACAGCTATCGGAAGTATCAGACTCGAGCTCGACTGCAATTCCTAGAAATTCAAAATGAATCTCACTTAAGGAGTTCAAGGGTTCAAGAGATTTTGAAGGGCAGAATGTCGCAAGACCAGTCCTGTAGAAGGTGCAATCGCAGCTAATGGCAGTTAATGGGATGAACATTCAGTGATTCTCCTGACAGAAATTTCAAATTTGAAGATAGGAATGTGATAAAATGAAGAGAATTATGTTGTGGTGCTCGCTTGTGTTTCTGCTTTTACCATTTTTGTTTATTGTCTCCGAAGACTAAGGAAGGTGAAAGATACTCATGCAAAATACTCGTGTAGCATGTCAAATTACCTGTGATGCAATTCCATAAATAACGCATGGGCGCTTTGCCACAAAGTCGTCATTTCTCACCGTGAATAAGTGCGACGATTTCATGAAAATTTCTCCATGCCATGCCAGATAAGTCAGAATTGTTAATCACTTTTCAAATATTCAATAACATCAATAGGTCCCGAAAAAGATTGTTCAAAAAAAATACAATTCATTTCTGCTAGCACCATCGCGTAAAGCTGGTCATGAGCACTTGAAAAAATAATGCATGCCAAGTAATCCAACGGGCTAATCAAAAGTTATCGATTTGTCGCATTGTTAAGAAAATGCAATCCAATTTTATTCATGCTAACTTGTTAAAGACCCTAAGGAGATCATAAATATCATGTTTACTGAAAAATATACCGAGCTAATCAAAAGATACTGACTTATGAGCATTGATTTTTAAGCATTTTCATTAACATTTGTGATTGAAGTTATTGTATTAAAAGTGTAAGTAGATGTTTTAATGCATTCTGCCTTGTTTGAGCCATTCGTGGAGCTGGTGAATATACATTCGCCTTTCATCTTCCATTAGTTTTGTTATCAACTTTACCCGTACAGCTGGGATACCATCCCATTGGCGCGAAGTCGCATATCTCTGCATCAGTGCGTGATCTTCACTTTTTCGAATCCTATACACTCGCACACGAAACGCATCCCACGGTGTCACGGAGAGGGCGGTTTCATTGATGAAATTTTCTCAAAGATTTTTCCTCACATTCCGATGTAATTTGACCTCTAGATTACGAATATGATGGTTAAAAAATCATCGAGGCTTTTCGATAACAAGTCAAGTATTCAAAATGGCGGATTTTGAAACCGAAACTGCTGCACTGTGCCTACTTCTATAAAAAATCCGAAAAGATTTTCCCTCACATACCTATGTAATTTGACCTCTAGATTACGAAAATGATAGTTAACAATTCATCGATCGATGGCTTTTCGAGACAAATTTCATTAAAAATATAAATTAAATCATTGTTATTAATTAACAGTTTTCTTACAATGACCTTCATGTGTTATTATAATCAGCTCTAAGTGTTTATGAAGCATGTAACTGCAGGAATTATAAAACTCTGTTGCTTCTGAATTCATGAAGCATAAAAGGGACAAAACCTTACCCAATCACATTAACTGCGGTGTATTCCTTCAAAATTATCTTAAATTACAATATTCAGATTCGTCTTTTTCATAAAGTGCTCATAAATAATTTTGAAAATATTTCTTCTGCTGTAGGTTTAATACCAGGCTCTTTTACAATAAGAAAAATATTTTGATATCATACAGATACCAAAAAGGTTATATAATCTAAAACAAAGCTTCCAGCATATTTTACAAATGCCCTCCGTTGAAGGCTCGTACAGCATCCAGAAGTTTTCTAGTTTGGATAAGCAGTGTATCTCCGTCATTTTGCCAAATGGAATCGAAATTTGAATGCAAAGTTTCGCTCACCTGTTCACTGTAAAGCCCCAGTTTTTGTTATCTGCATGATGAAATATGCAATGGAGTTTGTGTGTAATTGAAAAATTTAGAGCTAAAAGGTCATTTTGGAACTTGTCAATCAATATATTCGCATAACTTCTCGTCCAAATCTTTACCAAAACATTCGGTAACCACATGATCCTAAACTTAAAAAATCCGATACGAAAGGCAAAATTTCGATTGTTGCAATCGAGCGCAATTTGTCAACATTTTTAAGGTTGTGCGTATTATTGCCATTAAGCGTTCATCTGTAATGTTGTTCCTTTATTATGTCGCATTCCTTCAGCCAATTAAAAGCTACTTCCGGAGAAACACTTTCCAGTGTGCTGAAAGTCATTGATGGATGATTTTTTAACCATCATATCCGTAATCTAGAGGTCAAATTACATATGAATGTCAGGAAAAATCTTAAAGGAATTTTTTATGGATGCAGGCACAGTGCGGTTTCTGCTTCAAGGTCCGTTATTTTGAATATTTAACTTTTTCTCGAAAAGCCTCGGATGATTTTTTAGCCATCATATTCGGAATCTAAAGGTCATATTACATAGGAATGTGAGGAAAAATCTTTTAGGAAATTTCATCAATGAAACCGCACTTTCCGTGACACTGATCTATAAACGTAGCTCGCAGCCTTCGACTGACGACACCCAATGCCTTTGTTGCTATGAAATAGCGAATGAAGGAGCAGTGATCATCTTACATATTTATCGAGTGCGATCTACGCTACAAGCAAAGGCAATATCTCGGTTGATTATAATCTGTCTACCTGGGTACAGGTGGTTGCTGCACAATCATGTGGGTGATTTTTGTGAAGAAGTAAATACTTGCTTTCGTCCTTATTCAGAGCAAGTCTCAGTGTTAGCGCAATTTTCCAGAATTTCTGGGCTAAGCAACTTATGAAAGTTATAGATAATCCTACGTCTTCTGACGCATGATAGAAATCGGTTGTTGAGTTTAACAGCAAACATATTTTCGTTATTGTGTAAATGTTGTAATTCGTTTCAAAAACCTGAAATATTTTCGAAGCATGATGTCATGCATATTTTTATATGCTGTGCTATACAACTGATAGCTGATGAGCATCCTGTCTTTATAGCTTCTGTTCAGCAATTCAAACATTCCAGTGCGGATGAGACCAATTTAATTGTTTGGGATATGAAATGTTTTTTTAAGAAAGATAAATACATTGTGCAAGAAAGAATTTTTGATTGAATGATTCATAATAAAAAGTTGATAATTAAAGAATATTTAATCCAAATGTGAATCATTTAAGAAACTTATATAGCATCTTCAGTGCTGTCATTGACTTAGTAGTACTTATGCTCCAAGTATGACTGCATTAATGAAATCAGACTGCCGACATCATTAGATTATACCTCGCAGAATGTATTCCTGGACTACCTTTTTTTCTTTTAATCTGAATACTCTTTTCATGGTTACATGAATAGAATTTGATTGCATCTGATTTCAACGACAAAAAATGTCAATGAAAATCTGTAGAAAAAATCAAAAAATGTCAACTCCTTTTGATTAGTTTGATAGATTTTTCAGTAAACTTGATTTTTGTGTTCTCTTAGCGTCCTTCACAAGCTAGTATGAATAAATGCTAAAACTCAAATTAAAAATATCAATAAATGTCAATATCTTTTGATTGGCTCAGTAAATATGATTTTCGTGTTCTGCGTAGCGTCCTTAACAATGCAATCAATTTTATTTCGCAAAAATTTCAGAAAAATCAATGTGTATCAATAACTTTTGATTAGCTCGTTGGATTATTTGGTATGCTATATTTTTTCAATTGCTTGCGACCTGTTTTACACGATGATGCTGACGGAAATGAATTGCATTTTTTCGAACTAAATTTTAGTCGGAACCGGGATGAGTAGTCCCTCTTTTAACCTCTAGCGTCGAAAGAGGAACTATTGTACTATTAAATTTGAAAACTGATTAATATTTCAGACTAATTTGACATGGTGTGGTGCAATTTTCATGGATGAAGCCGCATTGCTTCATGATGAGAAATGACAACTACACTGTATGTGCCAGAACGTCCGTGCGTTGTTTATCGAATTGTCCTGTAGGTAATTTTTTGAAGATAGCATTCTCTTTTCACATTACACAGCTTTTTGTCATGTCATGCATGTACAAAATCATACATGACCTTTTGTACTGTCCGCAATGTACTCGAAGTTGGAAGTTTAGATTGTACGCACATTTTCCATTGTATATTGTATAACAGCTCTTTGATGGATGAATAATTCTGTAAGTAAATGAATTAACATCACAATTTCATGCGAGATGATTTCAGTAGGGTCTACTGTGTTCTTGAAATAATACTGATATGATCAGCATATGATCTGTGATCAAAATGTTGAAATAGTTTTTGAAAAAAATCATAGCAAAAAATGTTTCGTCATGGCGCTACCGGTATTTCTTCCTTTCCGGCCCTACGTTAATATATCATGCTCATGTTCGATTCACATCATTAGATCGAAATCATTCGTCTGAAAGTATCGATCAACCAATATATGTTCGTGTTTTGTCAATCAGTTCTAACATTTCAGGTGAAAGGATGGCCAAGAGCAAGAATCACACGAATCATAATCAAAGTAAGTGTAACAATAATCAATCATTCAGTGTTTCCAACAGTGAGCGCGCAGCTGCACGGTTTTGCCGATTTCTGCGCGGAATTTCAATAATAGATGGGAATGAAATTATAAGAAATTAGTTTTTCTACGCACAAATTATAAAAGGATACTGATTGCAAATCAAGACATATTTCGCCGTACTGGCCTGATCACTTGAATATTCCTTGTATTTTAAAGTTCAAATGAAATATTACGCTTTTACACTGCATCATATTAGGTATACCTACATGTAATACGCAGCTGCGCTGAATAAATATACCATTGTAATGCTATTAACAAACATAACTTTTAGGTGGCCTATTTTTCTGCAGACTACTGGAAATAGATTCTATTGATTCCTCCGTTTCGAAAATGGACTGCCACGAAATTGTCTAATCCTTTTTTCACAGGTTCTCGAGCCACTTCACTACGCAATAAAATGTAAAACCTCAACACCGTGAAATTGCAGCACATTACGCTAGTTTCCTAGTATGTTATTAAAACTACTTATGTTGACCCTATTAGAAGTTCCATCGAAAGCCTTCTTATGATTGAAAGTTCCCCTTCCGGAATCTCAATAAATTGCGGCTTCCAGTATTAAGCCTTCGGAGTTACCGCGTCCCTCGCGTGACCACGTGGTTCGTAATTTTGCCAGAGGTCCGAAAAGTCTGTAATAGATACATTTTGTGCATGGAGGACCAAATATTTAACTACGAAGGGAAAAATATATTTTATTTACTTTTTTAGTTCATTACGATTACAAGCTAAGTATGATTGTCCGTTCTATAAGTAGTATTCTTAGTTGTCATTTTGCAGGTCCATGTATTCTCTTTATGATAATGTTCGTTAGATAGCCTACACAAGAAAACTTATGAGAAAAAATGCACAAAATTAAGTAAATCTACTGTTTTGAAATTCATAATTTTTCAAGCTATTAGAAGTTACACATCACTAAAAAATCTATTTTGTAAGATTCATTTTGAAAAGACAAGGAAATGAAGTCCAGAAAATCACAAATCTGGTCTTAAAAACTGCAAGGTAAAGGAGTTGGGGTATATCTGCGCGGATTCTCAGAGATTTTACTTTGGAAACGCTAGATTCTGTGTAATCCTTATCATGCGCATTCTTGTTTCATGCTGCCTATCCTCCTATTGTCTCCAAATTGCCTAGTAAAGTATTTAAGCGATGGTCCTACAAGGTCAATTTTCTTTGAATATGAAAATAGGCCATCTCAGCCATTGTTATTTATGTAGATAATGTCTGCGCTTTAAAGCTTCTCGGAGTCAGTCGCATGTAATTATCTAAGTGGCTAGGTTTTCATAATACATGCAATTGCAGACAAATATCTACAACAGGTGTCATGAATTAATTAGATGGTTTCACTGAGAGGGAGGCTGCGTCATCGCCTGATCATGCAGTTGTCGACACAATAAATCTATCTAATACAAAAGTACATGTCTTGTCCACTGGGTCTCATGTTTGGTCATTTGGCTGAAAAGAATATTTTAATGGCAATTTTCACCCGATGTTAAACCCGTTTTCTTATTTTCGAAGCATTATGCTTTTGATTTGATGATTCATTGAATTCATTTCATGTTTTCCCTTCAGACAGAAAACATCATCGGAATGGGATTCATAAGCCGAGGAAGCAGCGTTACCCATCATTGAAGGGTGTTGATCCCAAGTTCTTGCGGAACATGCGCTTTGCTAAAAAGCACAACAAGAGTCAACATAAGTGATCGGACGCTCCTCAGATGAATTTTTTAAAATAAACGATCTTTGGACATAGCTGTTCTTTTGACGCATTTTTGTTGATCAACGCAATACGTGCTGTAAAGGGCAGTGAAAGGTGTGGGTAACTTGTTGACCAGCTAAGTAAGCTCTTCGGTTTTGAGGCAAACCACGTCGCTCACTCTTCGGGTTTATTTTTGCCAAAAAAGTTCAGGAAGTTGAAAACGGTACAGATACAAGAGTCCAGACGTTTCGAATGTTCTTTTTTGGCGCAAATAAAACCGAGAAGTGAGCCATGTGTTGTCTCAAAGCCGAAAAATGTGAGTAACTGGTATGATGCCATAAGCAGGTAGTAGGTTGCTAACAAGTATTTAGCCAGTATCTTCATAATGCCAGCATCAAGTGCAGGGATCGCAATTTTCCGGGTTTTTTGCGAAATTTAATCTGATGTAAATATCTCAAGTTTATGCATACAACCCCTGGTTTTTTTCTTGGGTGAATTGCAATCCCTGATCAAGTGCACGTCAAAAGTCCGGTTGTCTCGAGTTGGAACCAATAGGCCATCATGATCTAGCATTCGCGGCAAAATTGCGATGACATGGGGAGAGCCTAGGAACTTCCCGTGTGCCATCGAGTGATATGATGAGCTTGACAAAACTACCACGGAAAGATGAACTAAAGTTTTAATTAAGAAAGGTTCTCAGTTGTCCCTGTTTCTGCACCCGGAAAATTAGAAAGTCTCAATTTGAAAATATAGCCCCATCGCCACGAACCGGACGATCAGATGCTTATAATTGAAAAGGCTCAAGACGCCATGCAATTGACGTTTTTAACCTGGAATTACTTTGATATAGCCATAAATTTAGTGGATCGAAACAAATCAATGATTCATGATCGACTTCCAAAATTAATGAATATCTAGTCATTGATTATAGCTATCGTCATTCGATGACCATAATCCCAAGAGTGCTGTACAAATAACTCAACGACTATGTCAATAAATAAGCTGATCCCTTTATATGAAATGATTGAAGTTGTGTTTCCTAGCTGCATGCATTGCAGTCCGCGTGGTGTGTATACAGACGGCTTTGTTGATTTATGATGCAAATCAGGAAAAAGCTTTATAAATCAACCGAAAGACTTCTATTTTTGCTGTGTTTGCTATCAATAGCTTTAAAACATGTCTATAGAGGTTACATTCCTTGAATGTTGTACCAAATTAATTTGAAATCGAAGACAGAAAATTGTGCTTAATTTATTTTGAACTGAATTCATGCAAAATAATTAATCTTGATATATTTTAATTCCGTCGCATGCTAGATCGTGAGACTGGAAAGTCTTTGTATCAACCTGAAACACAAATTTCTCATGTGGCCTACCCGTCAATTTCTTCATTAGAGGTATCGGTACGAATTACCAGGACAGAAAATGCTTTCAATTTGTATAGCGCCGATTTCAAGTGTGGCCTATCTTAATGATGATTTGACCAAGTACCTACATGTAGGTACTTTTCTATTGATCTCACTCTTCAACAATTTTCGTGCTCGCTAGTGTGTAACACTACCACTGAAAAACGATCAAACAATTCAGAAAATGTGTTTGAAATTTTCATAGCTTCATCTCATTTGTAAATAGATGAAGTTAAATCGAAACAAAAAAGTGGAAATTTGTCAAAAAATTCACAAAACGAACTGTTTTCTCAATAGCGTTTTATCACAAACTACAGCGCTGAGATTTGCAAAAATCACACCATCTTTTTCACAAAGCCATCCAGATTAATATTGCGACATATTATTTACCTTACATGGTTCTCAGGAGGCGATATAGCAGTTCATGGAAAATAACTGATGAGTTTTATGAAGACAAATTGCTTGAGAGTAAAACCATCATTTAAAATACCGGAGAGGTGGAATTTTTCGCGTTGCGCAATAACACAAAGAATGGACAATACTACTGTACCATTCAATTGGTCTGGAATGCAAGTTACATGGGGCATCTGGAAGTCGACTGAAATGTACCTACATGTAGGCCATTTTAACTCTTTAGCATTTTTAGCCTATGATAATCCTGAAAATATTTAGTGCTGAAATTTGATGAGGACAAATTGTAGAGCAACCATTATATAGATTCATTTATTTAATCTTAAGCTATAGACATATAGAACTGAAATATGAGATGGAGTGATGACCTATTTAAACAAATCATCGTTTCTCTTAGCTTCCTTATCAAAATATCCTTTCTAAGGTACGTTTCTCACTTATTTTAACAAGCTGATATCATATAGCACTTATATCAAATATTCTTATCATGAAGCCCAACATCCAAATTGAACGATAGTTCAAATTTTAGAAAATGACCTAGATGTAGGTACTTTTGTTCTTTAGGATTTTTGGACAAATTGATTTATAATATAATGCATGGCTTGCTGTACAATCATTCAAAATACTACTATGGATTGGGAAGCCAAAATTTTTACTTAAAAGCGCTTATTAAAAAAGCTAGATTCAAAAGATAACAATGAATTTTATGATTCCTTATGCTTATTCATTCATAACTAAGGCAAAGATTATTTTATCAAATGTTCAGTTAGGCTAAGGCCTATACAAAAATTAACTGAAAAGACATATAGGCTGCTAACAAAACGGTATTCATTGATTCACAAGTAAGAACCAGAATATCTCTAACAGACACGATGCTTCAGCATACTGAAACTATACATAAACAAGTCACATTCAATCTAATTTCAATCAAATCTTCTTATGATGGAAGCGTCTTTTCAGCGGCATTCCTTTCTGAACGTGTAGGGTCCAGCAATCACGTGTAGTCGGAGCACAGATGGGGTAGTTATCATCTTCTCTCTCCAGTACACTCGTCTTTCTGGCAGCTGATAAGACTCCATTGAGTAGAGACCTCCGAAGAAATGGAGCAGCTCTGAGAATGTCAATTCTCGAAAAGTGTTATCTGATTGTCCGGCGTGACGATTCGTGGATGGTATCATCACCTCTCTCATGTAGACTTGAGGAAGAAAGTGAAGAAAGAAGTCTAGTTCAGCGAAGTCCGAAAGGGAATCCATATTCAGTCGTGGTCCGTAAGATCGAAGAACTGCGCTCTGTATGCCACCTTTTACTTTTGACTTTCTCTCTTATTTCCTTTAGTAATCCGCCTCTACAGCCGAGGCTCTATTTTCTCCCCCACCTCCTCACCATCACCCACATATGGCTAATCTATGTAAGAAATAAGTGCAGTCTATCATTCTTTGATAATGATAAGATTATAGAGAATCCGCATATATCAATTTTCATAACACCTCTTGACATTCAATAATTTACAACAATGACAAATATTTGAATAATATCATACTGCGACATTTATGGAAGATAAATACTTTTTTAGTTTAAGCCTTCGTGAATTAAAAAAGATCATTTTTTATCAGCAGACTGAGCATACAATATATTTTCATGTAAAGGTGATATGCGAACATTACTACTTACCACTAATTAGTTGCTACAACATCCACGATTTCGCCCGTTGGCGAAAAATCAGCTCGCATTAGTAAACAAATACCAACTAATTATAGCAACTTTTTCGCCAACTGTCGTTTTTTAATTTTACCCATGTTTTTTGATAGATGATGACCATTTTCACATGCGGAGATAGTTTTAACACGAAAATGAACCTTTAAAAAATTATCCACAAAATCGCTACCTCGCCAGATAATCTGTTGATATTAGCAAGATGCGTTCCCACAGGGAATAAGATGCCTCAATTGATCAATCCCTTCTAATTTCTCGCAAAAACCTTTCAATAAGTCAGAAGCTTTAGTATGACCGAGAAACACAGAATCATAGAATTGTGTAACAACTTTATTCTCAATGGAATCATAAAAGCGAACGTGGATATCCATTTGGGATTTTTGGGAAACAGTATTCAGACTCTCGTCAAACATTGCGACATACTCTGGGACAGATTTCATGACCTCTTCCTGCTTTTCACGTAAAAAAGGACTGATTCCGTGACAAAGAGTGTATGAAAACTTCGTTCGACCCATACTGATTTTTGAAGCTATATCAGAATCAGGGCAAACTCCACTGATATTTTTTGCCCAGTAATCAATGCTATTAGCCTGTGTCTTCACACCAAGTAAAGTCATGACGACTTCAGATTTAGATGTCTCATCTTTTCTAACAAAACCGTCTAAAGTTGGTTCGGATGATGGTTTACCTACATGTGCGTTTGATTGGACAGAGGTGGAAGAAGAAGATTCAGAAGTTTGACAAGAAAACAAATCATTGATCGTATTGCTTGATTTTCGTGATTCCATTCGATTCTGGTGTTTTTTCCCTACAAAAACAAAGTATATCCATGTTTTAGATGAAAATTTAAAGTGTGAATAAATTAAAAAATATTTACTTTTGCATGAGACGTCAAATGCTGCTCTACCTAAAGAGGAAAGACTTATATCGTTCGTACCGCATACTTTGCACCCAGCATATGCTCTGTTAGCAGTTGGCTTTAACCACTCTGAAAAGGCAGGATCATCCTTCCATTTGTCATTAAAGACATTACAGCCTCACCTTTTGAAGTCATGCTGAAATACAATACACATATATGTAGAGACCTGATAAGATTAAAATCTATAACACATGAACGATTAAAAAACAGTTATTCGATTAAAATGAGCCATTTCGATATGGGCCTGCATAGGAATACATGAATACACAGTAAATGAGAACATAATTTATATTGAATTATACAAAAAATCTTCAGGAAAGTGGACACACACGTACGAGATCACACCATTTTTTAATGTTGACTTGCATGTTGTTTTATGCTTTTGCATCAAACTTTTTGAGGCTATTTAAATTACAACAACAATCTTATATATTTTTATGGATAGCTTTCGTAATTGCACTTATTATTAGACCAACGAATAATAGCACATTTAAATTTTCGGTATGATTACTGTACATGGAATGTGAGTACAAAAGATTTTACTTGAATAGAAGTAGTCTTTATTATCTTTTGGCTTCAATAAATATAAAGCGTCATATCAACCAATAATATTGTGGCTTACCATCGTAGGTTTCTTAATTATTCGATTGAGTGATGGCTGACAAAAAAGAACACATCATACGAAACAAAAACGTATTTGTAACATGACACACAACAGTACAACCAAAATTTTGTAGAAACTGCAAAATTTCGTCAAAATTTGTAGAAACTGCAGGAACCAGCTGTTGAATTCAGTCTGATGTCCTTGATTTGAAAGCGAAAAGCACAAACGGAACGGCCTCACCTTGCTCTTGAAGACATACCAGGAGTCAACATTCGCGCTGTCGAAAGGATGGGATATACATACGATATATGGTATATGATGTGGGACGTGGGTCATACGATATGTATGGGACATACTCGTATATGAAATATACGCTCGTAGTAAGTGACCCAAAGATTTCAATACGTTCATTTAATAAGTTAAGGTTTATTGATATTCAAATTATCTTGTTGACTCATTTGACACTAGAAGACCTGAAATTTCAATCTTACTAGAAAGCCTGAAGTGCGTCAATTGACGCATTTCTAAAATCATAATCATAATATCGGTCAAAACTACGAGTATGATATAATAAGTAGGCTATATGAGATACTTTTGCAATAAATAATGAAGTAATTAATGATTTCTATATGGTAGGGATCTATTCTAAATTAGTTTAGAAATGTGTAAACACTAATGAGTTAGAATATTAAAAACCATAAAATTCCCAATTCGCAAGTAACACTTAGCATTATTTCCCAATTTGAAAAAATAAAAGTCATTATCATAATTTGAATTGCAAATGGATTCATATTTTACAAACAGAACTAATAGAGAATCATATGATCATCCGGATTACTTACTTGCATTCATTGCACATTCGAATTGTACAACGTCCGCAAACTGGGCGGTTACAAAGCTGACACCGATCTAAGGTACGATTGCGGTTACATTCACCAGATGAGCATGTCAATCTTTGCCGTACATTTCTTTGATTGTTGTCAAAGGCCACTGCTCGTTTTCGAGTTTTTTCCTCGACTTGCTTGCTTTGAGAAGTTGCTCTACCACTTCTTGAATATATGAGCGTCGACTTTATGTTGGTCTTAGTCACCTCTTTGTACAATACCCAAGAATTGACTAAAGCGATATCCATAATATTTGAGAACACATGAACTGGCCATCTTCGACACGCTGGCTTCACCGAATACAGGCGCAACATTTGATCTAAGACATCGACTCCCGATTTTGTTGCGTTGTATAGTAAAACTGTCTCAGGCTTGCACTTCTGATTGTCAGCAGTAGGGATAGTCACTGTGAGTGCTTAGTATTGTAACTTTTTTGTTCTTTTTGCAGTGATAAACAGTCAATGTTGCTGATGAATCGGCATTCTTGAGTACATCGGTATGATGCAAAGATGATTTTTCATGGACCAATGGAGGCAGCTCTCGTCGATTTGATCGGACAGTACCGATAATCGAAGTATGTTTGCTTGCAAGTTGTTTAGCCAATGAAAGGCTAGTGAAAAAGTTATCAGTTGTAATGGTGTGTCCATTTCCTTCTACCGGTTTTAGTAACTTCATCACAACATCAGTAGAAATACTGTCAACACGTGTTGAGTCTCTTCCTAGTATGGAAACCGTTATATAGATATTTGGTCTGAAGATCCACCATAAACCAAAATTTGATGCCAAATTTATCTGGCTTATTGGCCATGTATTGAAGAAATCCACACCTGGCTTTGTATGGGAGAAGCTATTCATCAATAGTTAGATACTCAGATGGATAGAAAGAAATCTGGCATCTATCTATGAAATCATACCAAAGATCAGAAATCAAGCAAAATTTGTTGTTCTCTGTCCTTGATTTTCTCGTAGTCTTATCATCGAAGCGAAGAAAGCGTTTGATCTCCATGAACCGATCTCTGCTCATATGGTCGGTAAACAATACATTTCCCCACTGTTTGGACCAAAATTCTCTAAGAGGAAGATTCTTGCATCCCAAAATGCCGCGAGCAATCCAAAGTCCAAAAAAAGTGTCTAATTCAGATGGGTCAATTTTCCAATCGGATTTGAATCTCTGACCTTCTGATGTTGTGTATTTCCAAATTTTTCGTAGCATCGGCTCATTGATCAATAAGCGGAAAGCCGACAAGGGATCACTAATACGTGAAGTTGCATATGACGTTGGACCTGTTGACGTCGTAAAATATTTGGGCATCACGTCGACCTGTGTTTGAAGGAGAATTAGCAAGTTTGTTCCAGACAGTGCCGTCTTTTCCAACGAGACTGACTGCGGACGTAGGCCTGTCAGTATCACCTTCACTATCGATTTCTGTTCCGGGTATTCGCTGAGATAACGGCGGAATATCATCAATGGAGTCATCGTTACTACTGCAGGATTCATCGACGTCATGTTGGTCAACAATGTTTTCAGCTGGGATTGCTTCATTCTCATTGTCTCCGTTGTCACTATCGTCTGTATTGAGATCTTGCAGCAATTGTAAAGCTCTCAAAGCGGAATGTTTTTGCTCGTCTAGCCATTTGTTTTCCTTGTATGTCAAATGACGCTAAAAGTGCTTGAAATGAACATTTTATTATTGATCGATCATTTTCAAAATCCTGACACAGATAGAGGACAATTATATATTGCCGCAAGCAATTCATTCATAAACACGAAGATTGCTCTCAATATATATATGCGGATGCTTGTTGCCGCTCTGACATTAGATATCTATTGAATCTATTGTCTTTTCAGTTGACTGATGACGCCTAAAGGATTGCTTTGGAGTTTAATTTAACGCTTTGCATAGCTATAAGAAAACTTGATACTGTGTTATCCGACTTTAGGAATACAATGCGTCAATTGACGCATTCAGGCTTTCTAGGAAGTCAAGAGATTTCTATGTGAAATAGATGTCCGAGAGGGCTGTTACTTTTAGAATAGTAAGAACTAAGGAAAATATTAAAAGTCAGGAAGTTTCATTGGATAAATGTCACAGAGTAACTTAAAAACATGAAAAATGAACTGACTTTGCGTCAATTGACGCGCTTCGGTCTTCTAGTGTTAAGAGATAATATTCATACTTTCAAAAGCTATCAGTTCCGTATTTGAAGTTCTTAAATTCAAGTTTTATGAAAAAAAGGAAAAACTGTTGCTATTGACATGTACACGTATTCATTTAAACAATCAAAAAAATCATGTTCATCATGAATTTCATGTACACTTTTTCGTTTTCATGTACATCATGAATTTCATGTACACGCAGCAACCCTGATTAAAGGATACCATAAAAATTTCCAACTTCAATTAAAATTAAGTTGGCCTAATCGATCATCTTGTTGAAATTTTATTGTTGAGAGTAAGTGGGAAACCCAAAAGCTTCGATCTAGCTATCTTTTATTTAAACCAAGTACTTTCGCGATACATAAAGTTTTATTGTTGTTTGAAACAATATTTGTTCATAGACTATCAGCACTCTTGGGTGTGTAGGAAGATATCTTTTTGTGACTGACCCAATTATGATGATCTTAGATTTCATTAAAGAGAAGAAACGAAGATGCTGCAAATTGAAATTCTAAAAATATTTCCTTCGGCAACAATTTAGCATTTCTACTGTAAATGCCTTCTATAGCAACATATTGCAAGGTCCATAGACAATAATGACAAAAAACCCATCTTAATGCAAAAAAGTGTTGTGTAATTATACCAAAATCATTTATTACAAAAAGCTCCTTTTAGGAGAACAGTTCAGCTGTTGATGTGATGAAACAGAGGTATATGGGAAAGGAAGTCATGATAAAATGCAGAATTGTGTAACCAGAGAACTTTCTCTAAGAAGAATGAAATCCGGGATAATCATGAGCCGAGTGCTCATCTTCACTGGAGGGTGCAGAACTTTCACGGGTTTGGAGATCAATTCGAAGCCGTCGGTAAACTGGTCGGATAAAGTATACAAGACATACTGACACAAGACACAGACCCGGAACCGTGAAAAGTATCCAGTTCTTACCTGAAATCAAAACATGACAGCTAAAATTCAAATCATTTGAAGGAATCAACTCAACAAACAAAAGTACTAAATAGAATCTGAGGACTACTATTTTTACAAGTTTAGTGGAGATTTCATTCGAGGGCTGTGCTGAAGGGAATGCTCTTTCATGTGGTATACAGACTTTTTGACGATCAATTTACATTATTATTCAGACAGGTCAAGTCTCTAAATAGGATCTCAGTGTGCGAAAATTTTAGGTTTTGCGGCATTTACTTCAGAAGTTATCTCAAAATAAAGACACAGAGATTCTGAACTAGACCTGCTGTTAGAGAGACAGGCTGGTGCCATCATATTCATCTTATGTCCTAGCTAGGCTTCGTTATCTTTATAGTATCCGACCTCCTTGTAAGCCACGGATAGACAGACAGTTAAATGCCGTGAATGAAGCATATCAAGGCGCCGATCAACAAGATCATTTCATTGTCATCCGTTAATTATATTTCAATTAAGACCTATTAAACATGGTTTAGCTTGAAACACACTTGATGTTGCTACGTTGATGCTGTTTGCCATGCTCGTGGAACAGAGAGACTGTTATTTATATAGGTTTACGTGTAAGCTCTGCCATATAGAAAGATTTTTCTATATCGGTTCTACGAACATAACGCTACTGATTGTCCGTTTCAAAGGAACACCAGCGTCGTATTGCGAGTCTCGTGATAACAAAGAGTGACAGATAGCAGGATCTCTCTTTCTGACCACCTTCGGTCTATTCATAGTTATGTTGACATTGATTTCCAAGATTAGAAAAATGATTCTGCTAAAGTTCGCTTGTCTGAGGCTGATTTCATTGAGAAATGTCAGCCGAGCATTGATCGGAAACATGGTCTAGTGTTAGTCGTGGTGTTGTAAGCTGGTTTTACAACTGTCCATGAGATGACATTGACTAAGACTCCTATGAGTTGAAACGTTGGTTGTACCTTGTACATATTTTCATTATTTTTATTCATGGCTAGATAAAGTTGAGAGAACAGAACCGAGCTTGAAACAATGTAACTTTCTCCTATGCCATCACAACTACAACAAATTCTGCATTCATCGAAAACTTAATTTTGATAGAAGATTAAGTTTGAATCCAATTCACTGTGGTTTTTCGGGTTCAAATGATCCAAATAGCCTGAATGTTCATTCTTTTCACAACTCATTCCATATACTAGCTTCATCACACTAAATTTTCACGGTTTCAAGGTCGCCTCAAGAGTGGCCCCCTTTAGAGTCAGACGTTCGAGTCAGAAGGCCGCAATTTGTAAAATGCCCTGCCAGACTGACGATTGGATTTAGATCTTGTAGACTTTGCTAAGAGAACACAAACAAGTGATATTCTTGCTTTTGATGCTCTCCCTATGAGTTGATCTCTTTAGAAGATGATCATCATGAAACCTGCCAACCGCGTATCATTACTTCGGCAAGAGTGACTTTATCTCGTCTCCTTAAGTTGATGATTCCAGTTAGACAAGGCATCTGAAGTGCGTCTAAGTTAGGACAAGTAACTAGTCATGAGCCATTGAGATAACGTTGCAAAATAGACCGAACTACACCTCTAATGCATACATGAGGCGATGGACATTATTGTGTTGTACAGCAGGTGTCCTTCAAATCCAAAAACAAAGGACACATGTGAAAACTCATGATATCAATCAAAGTCATCGAATATCATTGAATCAGATTAACCCTTTGATGCATGAATTATTTTCAAAATTAAAGTTTCTTGAGAAAAATAAAAATTTTGCCGGCGTTCTAGGGATCTTACGAAGTCGGGAGAGGTGCCATTAGAAGCGCATTGACCTCTTTCTTTTGGTTACAAATTTTTGCCCCTTTGGGGTTAAGCAATGCTGACCCAAAAGATGTGGGTCAAAATATCCTCAGGAGAGTACAATATGCATGAAAGGGTTGAATACATTGAATTACATGTCATTATTTTCAAAAATCTAATAAAAAAAGGAAAACCAAATCAAAATAGCATGTATTTAAAAATCAAATAGACATGTTTTAAAGTACGGCTTCAAAACAAGCCGCATTTTTAACTATATGCAACAATACCGATAATTAAAACCGCATTCCTTTTCTGTAGTGAAGTGAATGCGATAGATGAGACAGATATCTGAACATGGGACCATTAGCAAAAATTAAATTTACTTCGCGCCTGACTGACTAGGCCAACACAATCACAAACATTTCTGGCATATGAGCCTTAACACGAAGAAAACCATCTGTTTAGTCATTATCGCTATTTAATTCGATCATATAAGAGGATGTCTAGTGACCTTGAAGATAGTTTGTGATAAATTATCGGTCCAGTACTATCAAAGTTACCTACGTGTAAGCAAATCAACTAGTTAATGTTATTTGAGGTCATCTATGGGGTGATCTTATAAATATCTGTCTATACAGTCATCATTGTAAGTCCATCATACCTCCTGAGGTCAACATATGAGACGCTGCTGCGTTCTTTTGCGATCGAGACTTGAATCTCTTAAGGTCACAAACCAGGATATTTAATTGAATTACTTAATTAATAGAATATCTTGAAATTTGATTATTCAAATTACATGTATATCACGATTTTAACGTCTGTCTGACAGATGACTCTTCACTAAATATCACCGTAGTAACCAAAATTATACTGCTTTTAGAAGATGTATTTTTTTAACGGCTATTATTGGCAGCTATTTTATTAACGGCATATTAGTCTCTACAACCATCTTCTTCGGCTACAAGACAGATTGGCTAGGGAATTCGACAAATATAATTCTGTACCATCTTCTCATGTTATCTCGCAATTGTGGTTTCGCACTTCTTTTGATGCCGCTCATGAAGATTAGGCGACGATATCGCTCGGCTCATGATGGACTCCTGAGAGCTCAAAAAAAGCAGAGCTTTTAGGTAATTTTCCAAGACAGTCTCTAACAGCTTCTGAACTGAGGTGGGAAAAGATAATCCAGCTTTGGGCAACAAAGCGATGGACATTATTTTTTCTATTCTTAATAATATATTAGTGAGAGCTCCGCAGTGTGATTTACAGCCTTGTCTAATTTTGGAAGCAGGTCACATGATAGCATTGCATGATCCTTCTCACGATCTGAGTCTAATTCTTTGCAATGTGAAGCCGCGCGCCAATGGCTATAAATCTACATGACATATTTTCTGTGACCATGGCGGAGTTAAATTAGATTTTTTAAAATAAATTTTGCTTGCGGCCCCATCTTCGTTCAGAACAAAGTAATGCATATAAAAAGACAAAAAAAACGAAGCGTGCTAAATCGTTTCCAAAATTTTATCGTTTGATATTATTTGTTTGCACACTGACATCTAATTTCATCACTATTTGCATCGCCCGTGATCAAGCTAAAGCGCGAAAATTTGGGAAACAAAGAAACACGCTAAGCCCTTGATTCTTTGTTATGTTCATTACTTAGTTTTGTGTAGAAGGACTTTTCAGCCAAGTGTGCAAAAAAATTATAGAAAACTAATATCCATGGAACACGGTGACTTCATGAATCACAGCGATAGACTATTGAAACGTACATTATTTTGTGACACACTTTTTTTATGATTTTATATTTACTTCAAGGGGCTTATTTAAGTGTATTTTCTGATGATTTATTGTTTATTGTCAGCACATAAAGAAGTAAGTTAAAATGAGTCATATTGGCTTGCTAGATCAAATTTTGGAAACATTTTTCTATTTGATGCATCATGCCATGTAAACAAGTGCATGCGCGAGTGAATAGGTACACTGGTGGATATAGTGCACGCATCATCAAAAATCAATGATTACTGTGAATCTACACAATTTTTGCTTGGTTACATATTTCATTTCTATGTTGATTATTTACTGTCCCATGCATTAAATGGTGAGAATTCTTTCAAATGAAGCGATTTTCGGGCTACAAAACAAACAAAATCGAATGTAACATGTTTGTGTTCATGAAATGAATCACGAATAGCCATTAATGCGTGAATTGTTCCTGCAACAAATTTGTGAAACAATTGCCTTTTCCGACTTTGTAAAATTGAAAAACAAAACCCACAGTCTTTGTCACTTCTGCAGTGCAGCATCTTAAAACAAGTGGAAACTTCAGGTCTCCAACAGATAGGATTTTTTTTGATAGATTTCTACTATACTAGAATAAGGATAATTCGTCATCCCACGGGAGTCGACGAAGTGACGAACTAACCGATTGCTACTGTAGTTATATGTTTTGTTAATTCTATGAGAAGTGAGTAAACAACTCTGAAGCTTATGCGAACATACAGCCTTAATGAAGCTTTCCGTATGATATCAGATCTGTAGATTAAAATGATTCTGTTGTTGTCATCATTTGATCTAGTGATAAAATGTTCTCTAAAGCCTGCTGACAGTGACAAACTAATAACAGCGATATTGATAGAGTAATCATGAAAAGTCGGATACATTTATCTGGTTTAAGTGAACGAATTTGATTAAGAGCATTTTCCCGTGAGACAATCATTATGCGGCCAACGAAACTCCTGGCTGGCATCACTTCCGACAAGATGCGATGATGAAAATGTCAATAATTGACTTATTGATGAAGACGTTCATTACTATGAGACCGTATAATACTTATGTTTTTCTTCTAAATTACACACAAATTTTTCTGATCATAATAACGCTATTTTCATAAAGATCACTTTTAAATAGCAAATTTTTATCTCTGTTTGATGATTAATCACCCTCCGCTCTATAGGGTTGCCGCGGAGGAAGCTCCGTCTTCCATTTCCATGGTAATTATAATCAAACAAAATTTCCACTTGGATTTCTACCATTCCAAAATATTTACCAATTTATGTCAACTATGGTTCAATTTGTGATTAGTTTTCTCCCTATATGAGAGCATTACATGCATCGAATGATGATTTTGACTCTAACTATTATGAATACTGTCCAAACTGCATGTATATACACGCATGCATGCATACAACATGCATTGATCAAAAGAGTAAGAAGTCACCTATTTCACGCAAGCCTACCTGTTTTCATCAATTAGGAGGGACACATTTTCACAGGTGACACTATTCAGGATATGCTCAGTTTTATAGCATACTATTTTCATTAGAGCAGCTGATGGTGAAATGAGCTGTGACCCTCAAATCCTTCAGTTTATTTTGCAGCACCTTTTTATCAATTGCTTGGAATCGATAAACCATTTTTCATACAGTCAAAAATGTGACAATGGATGTAAATACGGGTGTACTGTCGCTATTCAACAAGAAGATTATATGAGTGTCAGTGTCACAGACATAGAAAGTGTTCCTCGGTCTGTAGATAGTGTAAAACAGTGACTTTAGATTTCCTATAAATTTTGAAGGCATTCTCATGGTTCACAAATGTGTATTTATGTTCTATAATATGGCAGTAGCAGATGAGGTGGCAGCCTTTTGACTTTGCCTTTCTACATGTGACGTAGGTCTTTCACTTAATCTGTACATGAGCTGCTTTTGTATAATCATCTGCAGAGGTGTTAAATGTTTCAACTATGGGTTGTTGATGCTTTGAGCTTCACAACTGATTATGCATATTATTATGCATTTTATTTTCACTTAATTATCTGCCTAATCCTGCATTGATGCAGATAGTGAAATGGTCGGTTTAATGCAAAGCGGCACTGGCACATCTATAACTAAATTTCCTATGACTGAATTCAGGTGCTATAAATCGACCGGTGAGAAGTTTACTTTGTCAATGCACAGGAAAAGTTTTGGTGGAAGTTTCCACCCTATGCAAGTCATTTCCATTTCTATATCCATGAAAATGGAAATAATTAATTCCACGGTTACCCTGCTGCTCTGCCGCAGCGTTGTGCTTTCGAAATAATCTACTTCATAGATATCTATCCATGGCTTCACATCATCGCTCGAAAAGCGAATGGATATCAGTAGTTTATCTGATCCATGAATAACTAACAATATGAATAGCGTCGTTATTTTTCGTGTCACAATAAATCTGTAATAATTCAATACCACTACGTCTTTCATCAACATAATCAGCTTGCTATGTTTGGCATGATGATTCGAAGTCAATCACTTACCGAAGTGACCTGCGGCGACGAGGTTTGATGTGATCAACATAGTTGCGGAACTGGTGGCCACAATCAGTGCCGATGGCAGAAATTCTGATACAGGATAGCTGACTTCACATGCCAATTCGAGTGCCACAGGGGTGGCGCAGCAAACACCCATTGTGCCAATAACAAAAGAGATATACGCACATGCTGTAAGGAAGAAACAATAGATTAAAATTTCATTTTTTTTAAAAATTTTATTGATGCCAATGTTGACATCGGTCACACATAAGCGATCGTAGCTCAGCTGGTATGCCCAACCTTGGGTCGTAAGTTCAAGTCCTACCAACCGCACATCTTTTGCAGGAATCCATCGAATTAAAATTCATTTCATTCATTGTAGATCGATTATTTTGCTACATTTCCAGAGTTTGATAAGTATTGAAACAAACTTGCATACGTATACTTGATTAGAATGAAAATGGAACTCTCTATTACCTGAACTATTTGTACATTCATTTGGTTTTCACTGTGCACAGAATTAATCACAAATTAATATTTTCATATATCAGTGGCGAGCACTATTAACAGTAGCTCAATAAATTCCTCGCACCACGTTCGGGAGCACACGCTCGCAAGTCGCTTGAAATCAAATGGCATTTATTGAATCATATTTGATCACAGTGCTTTGTTTCTCTAGACTATTGTATTCATTCACCCATTTATTGAAATGAGTAAGGATAATAATGCTCTTATAATGAAATTTGATCTATGTTTCATATAAGCCAATGAATGTAAGAACATGTATCTCGACAATGTAGATAACTGACGTGTTGACCGGGCCCTCGAAGTGGTTCGTCAGTTGGTTCATAGACTGCTGCAGTACAGTGTGGACATCGTTCAGCTTCCTATCTTTAGTGACTCCATACAAGACCTTGACATTTTCCTTTTTATACTGATAAGAATTACTAGTATGATGCATGCACAATTCTATGCTTTTAAGTGATGAGATTGTGTCTTTTCTTCAAGTCGTCAATCTTTACTTTGTCTTTTAATAACACTGAGTTTGATATTCTTTAAGTTTTTACTTAGCAAACAAGGGATTATGAGTTCTGATAGAAAAGCAATATTTGAACTCAGTACATAAATATTGTAAATTAACTGTTCTTTCTCTCATTACTACACCGATGAAGGGTGGTGAATCCACCTGAAACATGTATGGTTGTTTCCACAAGAGTCGTTCTTCCTTAAAATATGAGTTCTAGCTACATCGATTCATGCTTATAGAACTCTAGCGTCATGAAGTAAGAAACATGACTTTCAATATTGAAACAAAGCGCTATTACTGCGTATTTCTGTTATTAGATATTGTATTCAAGTTAAATGTCTCCGCTGATAGCTGATTTTAATCGTGATTCCTCATGGTGAACCAAGTCGCAGAGAAACTCTATAGAAGTACATTGATATTTATGATTCAGACAATTATTTAAAAGAAAAAGCATAGAAAGTTCAAACAATTATTGACTCAAAGTTGTAGCTGCTGTCAAAAAGAGCTTCACTAAAAGTGAACTTAGCTTTAAGAGAAAGTTTGTTAGTTCCATATTGGAAGCTACAGGTTCTCTCAGTCCGAAGAGTCTCAAGTTGACTTATATTCGGTACTTTTTAGGGCCCTGCGAGTACTCGAAAATGTCGAGTTTAACTGCTCGAGTATTCTAACGACGATGAGTATTTGAATCGAGTTGGCGAACATGTGTAAAAATATCTCGTGTTTGCATAACTTTCTTATTTCGATTACATTGAATTTCTTTAATGATGACAACTTATGGATTTCTAAGATCCAAATCCGCCATTTCTGTTCCTGTTCAATGGGCGATGGCTCGTCCCAACCGATACGAAGTCTGCATAATTCTTGAAATATCAATTTAGCTGTCAAAATGAACGGTGATACAAAACCAAGAGGATCGTAATTGGAAAATATAACAGATAATACGCTTCTTCTCGTAAATATGTTTGTTTTGATTTCAATTTTATATCCGAAAGTATCCGATTCTACGTTCCTTTTTGCACCCAACGCTCTCTGAATACTTATATCACATTTCTCCTTGATGCTTTGCTCAACTTTATCACTTGGACTTAAATCTCCTGAATATGATTTCAGTAAGCTGGATGAATTGCTTGAGAATTTGGTTAGATTAAATCCTCCATTGAGACATGCAAGTTTAGCGGTGTCGATAATCTTGATCGCTTCATCACGCACGTAAAAACTCACTCTGGCAGTTGTTAAGAAATCTTTATTTTGCAGTTTGGTAAAGATGCGCACGCACATTGTCATCATATTTTGTTAAAAAACGCAAGTATATGCAGATTTTTGTTTAAAACGCTATTTTCTATTTTGATTCAATACGCTACTCACAAAATATTACACTCATCAACTTAGGTAAACAGGTTTCTCATAAAGGCAAGTGCAGGATGATAGGTCAGCAGACTACAACTCGCGCAAAATCACATCAATCAGCTGCAATTGATAGATAGTCTCATGATGTGCTGTTCTCTGAAGTGATAAATAATTATACAAGCTGTTTAATTGCAATAGACTGAATAGATTACTATTAGATAAACACACAAAAATCTATAAATGCACATTGCAATAGTGCACCAATTGAATAAAAACTGCGAATAAACCAATTGAATAAATATTTCTATAAATATTAAGATTTAAGTTAGCTCTATGAAGATGAAATTGATCTTTTGTCAATTTCCTAATACCAACTGAGCGATGCTCTCTCTCACCCTGTACGGCATTCAGAATTGTGGCACACTTGCTTAATAATTACTATATAACATGCCTACAAGGTAAAATATATGCAATGCTTAAACAAAAGGTTTTAAAAAATTCATTGCAAAAATAATTCAAATAGATGATTGCATTCATAGAATTTTTTAAATTTGTTTAGTGCATGTCTAATGTCCACAATTACATATACTGTACTTAACAAAGGATAACCCATTCACTCGATCAACGATTTGCGTCGCCATATACCTTATTCTCTTCATTGCTTTTATTAGCCTAAGTAGGCCTATTTGCCTTTTAATATCGATGAAAATTTTGCCCGACTCGACTCGACTCAAGGTTGACAAAAACCCGACTCACAGGGCCCTACTATTTTTCCTCAAAAGTTGTGTATGAATATCAAATAGAGAACTATAATTGAATACTGGAATATTCGTGAAGTATTAGTGTAGATTGTCTATCCATTTTACGATGGGAATTTAGATGATGATGAGCTCGCGCTTCATAAAGATATTTTGCTGCTCAAAATTCGAGATGCTTCGTTAAGCAGCGAAAGTAGCCTAAACTTCCTCCACAACCCCTCGATTCAGTCCCACAAGCAACCAAAAATGCTATCGTCACTGATTGGATTCATTTCAATACCTGCGATCGACTCGTCAATTCTCGCAGTACACAAAGGGTAAAAAGATTTCTAAAATGTAATCCACGGATAGAAGATTCAACACACTGCCGTTAAGGTTGTTCGTAGATCATAAATAGGAAAACAGCAAATATGCTAAATTTATTCCGTAAATGCAAATCGATCCGAATCCGAGTGCTATCACAGCAAGCTCTAAAAAAGCGGAATTTCACTTACTCGTATTGTTGGGGAAGATTCCCATGCACGTGAAGGCAAACCAAAGGAAACCGAAGAATGAGCACGTCATAGCGATCCCAAGGAGAATTTTCAGCTGTCCCATCAGAAAATCAGCGACTCTACCGATGCCAAGAGCACCGAGAAGTCCACCCATGTGAGAAAAGAAAGTTAGCCACTGAATGAGCTCAGGATGATAACCATGATGACTCATAATCAACGGCGCTGTCTGCTGCAGTCCATGAGCAGACCCAATTGGAATAGCAGAAGCCAAGAGGATGAACCAGAAATTTTTCTCTCTAAAATAGTAAAAAAAAACACGCATATAATTATGTTCTATGAGTGGGCGGTGCATATGCTGACTCAACGATTTAATGAGCGACAAATTATTAAAAATATAAACAGCTAGGAGATCTCGTTGATCATTTACGGCTTTCTTGGTCGGTGCATCGCTTCACACAGGAGCTTGGATACATGCCAGTGCTTTAAAGAATTTTCTTTATGTACATGTGCATCACACAGCAAATGCATAATTTCATGTGCATGAAAAACAGGGACATGAAGAAACTCACGATATTGCCTTTCTCGTATTATTGTGATTTCAATTTTTCTAAGACATGCCTTAGTTCTCTGTTTTATACAGAATGCAGCAACGTATTGTGAAGTCGTGTTCACTTAATACATCCAAGTGGACAGGGTTAACAAGGTGAAGCGGGTTTGAACTCGTTTGACAGCTGACGAGCCTGTCATACACAAACAATGTGTGACGCACAGTTCCTTCCTCTGTCTATAGTCTTTCCGCACATAGGTATTTTAAATGATTAAATGAAGTTGCAAACTTTTCTTTGATCAAATATAACAAACACATGATACATGTTGTTAAAACCGCTAATGCTCTCAATTTTCATCAACACAATATGTAATCACTCCACACCAAACTTACTACCACCTTTTGTAGTCGCTACTATGAAAGATGGAGGAAGGCAAGCTAGAAAGGTTTCGCTTGGTGGATGACCAGTTGGAATGGGTAAGCGAGTTTCCACATTTGGGAGATAATTTGAACGATGCTAATGATACCGAAATGGCCGTAATCGCGCGAATAAGAGCAGCTTGGTTGAAGTTGAGGAGCTTGAGTGGTGTACTGTGCACGAGAGGTGTCTCTATGAGATTAAAAAGCCTGGTGCACAAGGCGTGCGTTCGCATAGGCCTGATGAACGGATCAGAGACGTGGGCATTGAAAACCGAATCTTTCTAGAGATTAGATGCAACAGAAAGACGGATGTTGAGATTGGTATGCGGTGTGACCCTGAAGGATAGAATATACAGCCAGGAGATGGCAAGTAGACTGAACGTGACGGACCTGGAACAACATCCGAGACAGAAGAGGCTGAAATGACACGGACATGTCATGCGTCGACAGGAGGACGAGGTGAAGTAGGTAATGTCAACCACAATCGCAGGAAGTTCAAGGAGAGGCCGACCAGCAAGGAAGTAGATAGGTGTGATCGAAGTAGATATTGAAGAGGAGAAATGTTGCCAAGGAGTTGGCTACAAACAGAGATGAATGGAAAATAAAAGAAGTGAAAGGGCTAGCTAACCACCGCTAGCGGGGAACTTATGACAGCATAATAAACCAGATGAATTGACTAATCGTTGCTATGAGTCTTTCCTAGAATAGACGAATCTGTATGTTATCTCGTTTCATGTGCATGCGGTTCTTTGGAAAACGATTGAACTTCTTGCATCAATGTGTATTACACAATGTACACATCATGAACATCTTAAAAAAATCAGCTACATGCTCAGTCACGCTTTTAGATGACGAGACTGCGTATATCCGCACTCACCATAAATTGGCATTTATGTAGAAGCTTGTGAAGCTTGTGTAAGTGCAAATGTAGCTCTATTATTCATGTTTTCTGATTTACATCGTGACACGCGATCCTGACTGAGCTAGAATTCCTGCAGTTGTGGAGTATGTTGGTCTTGACCGGGGAGGTGGTATACATGATAGGATGAACAAGTTTCCTTTTTCAATGGCGCTCGCATTAGTATGCGAAATGGTCTGTGCTGATATGTTTGGTCTAAACGCAGTTATTGAATCAGCTATCATATCTGTTACTGCTGCTGACAGACTCAAGTTATTGAAACATCAGATGTAATTTACGGTAGGCTACTGCTTCGAATCTCTAGCCTTCGAAGCAAGTGGTCGCTTTGATGCACAAACATATAGTCTCCACGTTCGATCATCCGATTTTCCAGCTAAAGGACAAGCCGTGAGAGTGCGATTAACTGCTTCAGGGTATAACTCTGGCAATCATCAAAGGCAGCGCTCAATTAGCACAGACGGGCGGTAAATGATGCTTTTCCTTCTTTGATATCTTAATGCTCATCTTTGTAGACTTTTAATAAAAACAAAACGGCAATCAAACTGACTCAATTACTCATGAACGCATTAACCACGAAATTTAGCATCGAAGGCATGGGACAGGCGGAATTGCCACTTCAGCGGGGAAATACAACCTCCTGCGGCAGAGAAAACCTTCATTATTCGTTTTTGATGCCTACTGACTAAAGCTGACCGTTTGTGAAATTAATATACACTGTACTGGCCACAGCAATGTCTGGAACATGAGGATTAATGTGGTATAAAGTTTCCCAAAAGTTCCCAAAAATTGGAGCAGAACTACAAAGTGAAAATTACTTTTGAAAATTGTTACGATCAGAACAACCGCTTTATTCCAACGAAGTCTTTATTGTGAAGCAAGCATGCCATTTACCGCAGCGCACGGATAAACACTGATCATGTCACAATGGACAAAGAACAATGGCATGCATGTCACTACATTATCCCCCTCCAAAAAAGATAAATATACACTTTTTGTATGTCATAAAGATATATACATATTAACACATTTTGTCAATACTTCAAATTAGTCAACGATAAAATCTAGTGTGCATGACTGGTAGTGCAATAGTGCAAATTTTGAACATGACAGATAAATATTAATTTTGCTCACCACATTACTTTACATAAGTTTAAGTTAAGGAGCCGTCCATCTGCGGTCTCAACAACCTGTTCCGAAAGACGACGTTTGACAGCAATAGGTTCTGTAAATCGAGGAGACAAAGGTCTTCTGACAGCAATTTTTAAGCACACATACTTTGGACATTTCGAGGTGGAGTTTGCATGTTTATCTTCATTTGAGCTTGTAAAGTCACATTTGAATTTTCGACCAAAAACTAACTCAAAAGGGGTTGATTGTGTTGTTGTGTAATACGCTGCATTGTGAGTGGCTACTACTTTCTGTAAATTTTCCTTCCAATCTCCACCCATGCATGATATAGTATCCTTGAGTTCTCGGTGGAAACGTTCGATAACAGAGTTGCCTTGTGGATAATATATCGTCGAATGTTTAACGAAAAAACCATGTTTGTTGGCAAAGTCTCAGAAGATAGTCGATGTGAATTGAGGTCCATTATCGCTTAGCAATGCACGCGGTACTCCAAACTTATATATCCAATTGTTTTCTATGGTTCTGCATACATTTTCAGAGCATATGTCAATCATGGCAAAAGCTTGAGCATATCTGGAAGCTACATCCATCATGGTAAGTATATATTTGTAGTTTCCCTTCGATAACTTCAATGGCCCCCTCAGTACAAACAAGATCAAAAGTCTTCAAATTATCTAAAATAATATGTCCTTTCTTTGTGGAGTAAGTATATGATTTGAATCGCAAACAAGATGAACAGTTACTAATAACTGAGCGAATTTTTTGCCTCATATTTGGGAACCATAAACCAGAGCTAAGAATAGAATACCTGGTTCTTGTTATTCCATAATGGCCGAAAGCATGATGTTGATGAATGACATCCTCTATTTCTTCATCTGGAACAGTCATTCTAAATGATGTTGTTGATACTGTTTTTGCAACTGGACATGAATTGCAGTTGTCAGAAACTGATCTTGACATGGTATCGGCGAGGATATTATCGCAACCTTCCAAATATTCGATTTCAAAATCATAATCCTCCAGATAATGAATGTATCGTGCATGGCGAGAGCATGCTGGGGGTTTCCGCACAAGATGTATTAGCGCCTGGTGGTCGACTCGTGTCACAAACTTCTGCTCATAAACGTATTGCCTGAATTTCTTCAATGCCCAGACTACCGACAAAAATTCTTTGTCAGTTACAGAATAATTCATCTCTGATTTCGATAGGCTTCGACTGGCATACATAAGGGGCAGATTATTTTGCATTAAAACTGCGCCTAAAGCTGTAGAACTAGCATCAGATTCAATAACGATTTTTTACTGAAATCAGGGAGCTGGAGCTATGTTTTTTCAGATAATAGAGTTTTGATTTTCGCAAACGAATGTTGTGCTTCATCAGTCCATTTAAATCCGCCAGACTTAGTCACGTAAATGGGCTTCAATAATTCCGCCAACTTTGGAGCAAATCTTGACATAAAATTCACAAAACCACAATAGCGGTCAACATCTTTTGATGATTTTGGAACACCAATCATTTGCAATTTTGAAATTTTCTCAGGATCAGGCTCAACACCATGCTCTGAAATAACAAATCCAGGGTAAGTAACCCAATCAAAAGCAAACGAGCACTTTCCAGGTTTGACCATTAGACCAAATTCACTGAAACGAGATAAAACATTTCTAATCGATTTCAGATGCTCGTCAAAATTTTTATTCGCTATAATTATATCATCAATATATGGCAAAATACCGAGGTTCTTTAAAATAACTTGCATCATCCTCTGAAACAATGCTGGAGCGTTCTTTAATCCGTATGGCATTCGATTGAATTCGTATAAGCAGTTGTCAACGGCGAAAGCAGTTTTCTGCTTAGAGTCTTCCTTCAGCTCAACTTGATAATAAGCGGATGTAAGGTCAAGAGTCGTAAAGTACTTGCAGCCACCAAGCTCGGCGATGCACTCGTCAATAACGGGCATTGGGAAACAATCATCAGATGATATCTGATTAAGCCGTCGGAAATCCACAACCAACTGTAGGCGACCATCTTTCTTTTTTATGAAGAAAATGGGATTGCGCCAAGATGATGAACTTTCTCTTATGATACCATTACTTAGCATTTGCTGAACTACTGATTTAGCGTCCTTCTTTAAACCATGAGGTAAGGGATAATCCTTACAACGAAAAGGTGGAGAATTTCCTGTAGCAATTTCATGCTTGAAACGGGTATTATACTCGAAATCAAATTGATTTCTTGAAAAAGTTTCAGGAAATTTGCACAAAAGCTCCAATAATTGCTTTCTTTGTTTTTCAGGCAATTTTTGGTTAATTTTGAATTGACTAATTAAGTCATCATTCGTTTGAATAGAATTCACTGATAGAAGTAAACCATGCCGACGAATTAATGGCCAACCAAACACTAATTTGTGTGGACTGTTATCAAAAACAAAAAATAATGTCTGCTTACCAAATATATTTATCATTACGTAACCATCCGATCGGTGATTTCGACCATTAGCCATAAAAAAACATTCTTCGGTAAGGAGTCTCCTTAAGATGCAACATATAAATCATGTCCCGTCGGATGAAATTAATGTCACTACCAGTGTCCAAAATCGCAGTCATATTTGTACCATTAATGTGAACATTGCAACAATAATATTCATTCTTGTCCACTACTGCACTACCACACACTCGTTTAAATGTTTGTTATGACAAAATCTTTGTATATGACCAGTTTGTTTGCAGCGAAAGCATTTCAATAATTTCCAGCATTTGCCAGAATGGCGCTTATTGCATTCTTTACAATTAGAAATTACTGCAGCAGAAGTTTCCGCTTGATACCACTGTACTTTGCGCAAATTCTCTATCAAACCATCCAAATCAGACGTATTGGTAGATAACAACAATTGATTGCGAATAACCAAATCTGGTATAGCCTCAATACATGTTGTAATAACTGCTTCAACTGTAAATCCCAACATTAAAAGCTTTCTCATCGTAAGCACCATCCGTTCGACATCATCTCTAGTTGTAATTGGATTTTGAATCAAGTTTTCTAAAGAGACGTTCTGCTTTCGTTTCCAAACTTTTTCAATTTCAGACAGCAATGTCTTAGCTGTTGTGCTTCCAACACCCAGTTTAGAGCATTCCGACAAGATGTCATCTGATACTTTAGAAGGTAACAAATTAAGCAAGTAACTGTCTTTGTCGCTGTCATTTAATTTCTTCGTTAAAATCAAATTTGCAATTTCACCATCCAATTTACTTCTCCATATAATGTAGGAGCCATCAACAGTTAGCATGATTCGCGACGCCAGATGTTACGATCAGAACAACCGCTTTATTCCAACGAAGTCTTTATTGTGAAGCAAGCATGCCATTTACCGCAGCGCACGGATAAACACTGATCATGTCACAATGGACAAAGAACAATGGCATGCATGTCACTACAAAAATGGGTTGACATTTTTGCGCAGTTATTTTTGAAACTGTCTGTACCAACACCACTCGAAATCCTGTGTTATCTGCACAATCAGCACGAGTAGCAGCACTGAACAGGGTATGAAGCGCTCTATTTCCGCCAAAATAATTAGCTTTCCAGTCAGCTACTCTGATATCTACACGTAGTTCTGAAGGGCTTCAACTTTTGTCAAAACCTCATCATCACCATGATTGTGATAAAAGGACAACCTGTATAGGGTAAAGCTGATTGCGAATTATGCAATCTGAAAATCTAGATGGCAGCAAATAATAGCAACAATGCCTCACTTGTGTGGTCTTGCGATGAATAGCCTCGTCACCAGACTGGATTATATAACAAAATCGCTCAGCAATGTTTGATGAATATCGCTTCTATAAAACTGCAAGACATAGAGCTAAGTATTGTCACTTGCAGGTCATTAAAAATTTCGATAGCTTCACATTCGAATGATGTTTGTAAAGTGCAATTTCAATTCAATAATCATACTTGACAATTGAAAATAATGACACTTGGAAATGTGTCCACTGTCAAATGACAATTTCTGATGCAACTGACTTTTAAATTGCCCTCACTTCGTATAGATTGTGTGATTGATAAACTAAATCCTTGTGTAGAAAGGTGAACCAAAGCTAATTCATTATTTCACCATGGAAAGCTGAATCACAATATATCCATGCGGTACAACCCATACAACAAGCACACGTAGTCAGTTTCGCTTAATGCATGTGTTTACTTTACTGATTTATGTTTATTAGGGTTAATTTCCAGTACTAGTACATTTGCTGGCATGCGTCGCAAGACAACAAGGTGATTTAGGGGCTATCAAAAGCTCATGCGCAACTAAGAGAAGTTGTATATAGATATGTTAGGTAAGAGTGGTAACTCCGCAAAGCCCCAATGTGTATACACTTTCAATTTTATTAAATGAACTCAAAGGAGATACAGTCGGCATTGTTTCAAAATGTGAGATATACACAAATTTATGCAGTTTTGAAGAAATTACAACGGAATTGACTGATCATGATAGCAAAGCAGAAGGAAATGATATTATTTTTCAGATTGTCCTTGTCATGACAGCCTTGGAGAGGTACTATTTGTTAAATTGGCAACTCGATGACCTGCTACTGCTTTCATGAATTAGAAACATGAAATTTCAGCCAAGAAAGCACAATAAGATGTCGACTTTTTCATGAAGACTTCCATCATAAAACGGATCATGAAATTCCATTGATAATCAGCTTCATTTCCACTTAGTTAGGATGCTTATTATCAAATATTCATTCCTTTTGATATCCAACTTGCTTCATACTACTTATTTAGGAGAGTCATCTCGGTAGTATATAAATTGGCAAATTTTGACTTTTTTCAAAAGTGCTCAAATAATATTTGGACCACGGGAACGTAATCTCTGCAAAAAACTGAATCTTTTAATATAAAATTTTTCACTGTATACAGATACTTTTTGAGTCGACACTCTACCTATGTATCCCTACTCTATGCATGCGTCCATATGCATCATCACTTCATTGTTGGGACTAAACGGGATTCAGAACAGCAGTTAAGGTAAAACTTCCAGCTTTTTGATTTTAGGACCATTTTATAAATTAAATTGTAGCAATGCAGCATTTGATCTCCCGTCAATTGGTTAACTATGCCAATAAGGAAATTCCATAAAAAAGTAACGTGAAAACTTCCCAAACAGTTGATAGTCGTTGGTGCAATTGAAAGTTTTGCTCAAACAAATATTTGGCGTCCGGCGCCTTCAGTGATCCATCTTTCAGCAACGCAAGTAAAAAGCAAGCCGCGTGAAGACAATGATGTCAGTGATATCAAGCTATTGTGTTGGTTGTATCGATGCAAGTCTAATTGAGAAGTGAGATTTTGTGGTGGAGGTTTGCGGCAGGGATTCGGAGTCCTAGCATTTTGATAGTACTCCGACTCCGGGTGGCAAGTTTAAAGACAGCCTAGTTTTTTTTTAAAAAAATGGTAACCTACATCATAGATCATAGGCTTACCTGAACCTATTTTCAGTGATCATTGCTGTATCAATTATCAATCATTTTCGATGAAAGTTTATCAAATGTCGCTTTAAGTTGAATGCATACGACTCGGCTCCTCCTATCTTGTTGATGTGTGGTTCACACTGTTTTTCTCCAGTCTCAACCAGGCAGGAAAATACCCCATTTTTCTTCAAAAAACATGAGTGCGCTTTCGATTTTAATATGCTTTTTGGAGGAGACATCACACACGATGCCAAAGCAAATAAGAGAAGCCAAAGCAATCACACAACTTAAGCCAGCAATCAATAGGAAACATGAATTACCTTTTTACAATCTAACTTCACAGTTCAACAGCCAATCATACATGCAACACAGTTCTTGATATCATTCACTCTTGTATAAACCTTCACAAAGGCTGCATCTGTGCCATCTAAACATCGACCGTTGAAGGCGCTGGACGCCGAAGGCCTGTCTTCGATACTTTTAACTTTAACTTGATTATATTGGCCTAAACTGAAAAGGGGAGTTTTAATTTCTTTGTATAACTTGCTCAGAAAGATGATCTCCCGTCACCTGGTCAACTACACATCACACACGATTAACGTGAGGGTGAGAGGTAATGTTCTCAAACAAAGTAGCATTTAATTTTTGTCTCTGATGTGACCTTTGGCGCGCAGGTGTAATCGAGGCTAGGAAGGCTTGTCTTCTCTACTAAATCACCGAGTAAGAAGAAAATCCCCTTTTCACTATCACGGTTCATTCCCTCAACTATTACAAGCTTTGCATGCAGCAGTGTCTCTGTACTTTTGTTTGACGGAGAAAGTTGACATCAAGACAGCAGCAGCCATGCATGAGGATAACTAAATTTGCACGGTTCATGCACGGTGGCTATGGACAATTGTCTTTGTCAATGAATCTCGTGACTATTTGCAACAATTTAACCTGGAATGAACTCCATTAGCGCTCACCACACCGGTTAAAAGGGTTCAAGTGGCTGAAACGTGAATATGACGCACATATAAAGACAATGCAGTCTCGTAAATTATCATTATTACCACACCTTCTGTCATCATCATTACATCACGGACCATAATCAGCACATTTTCTTCCAAGTCGATGAAAATTCACACCGATGACTTTTCTGTTCAGGTACTTCGTCAACCATGTGATAACAGGATGATTCAAAGATGCGACCTACTTCTCTTGCGCCAACAGATTTCAGTTCAAGTGTCTAGAAGGCAGATAATACAGTAGTCGACCGAAAACTCAAGCGATCTATAATGTCACTCAAATGCTACTTAGTTTGTGAACTGATTGGCCTACAATCAGAGCTACAACATCAATCACTCGATTGTGCAGCAAACTCATAAATTCGATCTCAATGACAGAAAGATCACACTAAAGCTGAGTAATGCGTTAATCATTGACATCAGGAAACAAACACGAAACTAAGTCTTCGGCCGTCTACTGTTTCGATTTCATTCACATCTTTATTTTGTGGATTATCATCCGAGAGCCAATAAAAATGAATTTGAAAAGATGATCTCACATAGCAAATTTGAATTAAACGTCAATATCAGATTAATCTCACAGATTCATTCTACAAACAGAGAACGGCAGATTCAATGTGATCCTAAAAATGTGCACAGCACTCCCAAATCAGTTTTAGGGGAAACTAATGGAAATCTTATACGACAAGCATCATGAAAATGCTCACATAAACCGACGTGGTGCTTAATCTCTTTCATATAAAGACACTGCAGATAGCCTACACGAAAATCACTGAACGGTACTCAGCACTGAAATCATTCTGACTTGAACCACTTTGATTAGAAATAATATGCCCGGTACATGCACTGTACAGGAGGATTTCTTCACTTTCCACTATCCAACTCAAGTCCCGCTGAGGTTAGGGTGCGGCAGGCTATATACATTGGCAAGTCTCACACAGTTGGGGCATGAACTACTAATGAGAGATGACCACAAATCAAGAACTTTCTGCATTTCCGTGTCAGTGAGCACTCTTAACCAAATGAGCTGCTCTGTCAACTAGATGCATATATCTTTGTGCTAGCCATCACGCATTTCAGTAAAATTTATTGTCCATTTTAATGACACATTTCTTGCCGATTATATTTATTATAATGATAACTACGATCTTGAATCGCATAAACTAAAGTTTTGCGTAAAGCAAGTATTGTAATACTATTTGAATATTTTCTTGAGCCACCTATGCATGCATATGATTCTATAATCACATTGGAAAATTGATCTGACTTGAACAAAATCCATTATTGGTAGCATCATACATGTAGTAATTCGAAGTAAACGTACTTCGAAAACATCAATGCAAAATTTGAAGACGATCGAATTATAATAATAATAATAATATCTTTATTTGAGGTCAACAAAACACAAGGTTAATCGGTTGACGCACTCACAAATCACAGTTAGCACATTTGATTCGCAACATTGAAAAAAGCGACACTGCGAAACTTTTCAAACAGATCTCAATTACAGTCTGCACATTCGCACTCATAGTCATAACATACGCGAGAAAAAGGAAAGTTCACTACTTGGAGGAGGGAGAACTTGAGCCAGAGATAACATGTTTCTGCGTGTGTCGCAATGGGAGTCCGGACAGGGAAGAGAAGTAGGTCGGTCGGCAGCAGATGACATTGAAAGCGGCGGACAAAGAGATCCGACGTAATACCCAAGCGATAAGTCAAATAGTCAAGCCAACGTAGCGCCATACTGTTTTCGGATACACATGCATGTCAATAATGCAATTCAAATAAAGCGTAGAGATCAATGATCGCGTGGAGACTGTTGCGTGATACCAGTGATGAAATGTAGAAAGCAGGAGATATAAGTCCGCGAGAAAGAAAAAGAAAAATAGACGAAGTAAGCTCAAAGCAAGCGAAACATAATGAGTTAACGCCAAAACAGGACGAGAGGGAAAACCGACCGCTCTCGCTGCCTGCAGTCGGCAGAATGATATCCACTAGTGAATCATGTGATTGGCGTAAATAACGAGCGGGAATTGTCCTGCAACAGTTCAACTTCGTGAATAAGTAGTACTTCTTACTTCTTACCAAACAGTTCAACTGTCTTGGTCAAATCTGAATTCAGCAGAGAAATGTCTCTAAACTGCAAGTGCATGAACACGGACAGACAGACCATTGTCTTATGGATCATACGCATGTTTGGCCTAAAGGTAAGTGAGTGTTAAATCATGGCTTTACATTGTTCTATCCATGATGCACTGGCACTCGATTCTAGTAACCTACGGTTCCATCTACCTCTGCTGAATATCGCTGCAGACACAATAGTCATGCTGCTTGTGAAAGAAGACAAATATTCATGCTATCAACTATAGAATTGAACATTACCCAGCTAATTGCCTCCATCGAAAAAAGCATAAATTAATTAATTGGTTTGATGCATCGCCGATGTCAGATGTCATTAAAGTACGGTAAACGTGAACACAATGCCTACATGAAATAGAAGACAAAAACAATGTGAAAACAATAGAGTGAACGCAAATACCCTGAACAGTGTTGTGCCTCAAATTAATTTTAAAATCTCAAAGCAAAGTTATATCTAAACCATGTCCTTTTTTCTCAATGATACTGAATATTTTAATTTTCTCTGTAATCTACAGATTACTTTGGCAAGTAATCGCTGAATCATATTATAGGCAGTAATAAAGCATTAATATTCGCAGCTTACCGGAGTGCAAGTATTCCGTGCCAAGAACTCTTTGCATGACCACGGTCATAATCCATTATCTCAAGCGAATACAAGAAGTTAATGAATAAATGCGACCAATTTCTATACTCCTAAAGCAAAAAGACCTCTAAAAATTTTGCTCTCACTGTCAATTTTTTCTTCGTTGGAAGAGGTTATTAATATTATTTCGTAGTTAGGTCTAAAGCATTGACTCCTAGTTTAACGATGCTATTACATTGATTGCAATGAAAAAATTCTAGTTGCTGGAGCCTGAGATTTTCATTAGACTGTAAAAGTAGATACCGCAGCGTTTATTTACAATGGCTTACTTATAAGTGCGACGTTTATTACAATGTACGATTTTCCACATGACATTTTTCCCAATTGAATCACAATAATAATTACAGGCATATAACCCACACGGAAAATAATCAATAAGAGCTGAAAATTCATCTAGTAGGCTTCGTGCTGCATTACCGATTTATTCATAGTCGACAAGGCGTGATGGCATCGACGCTGATTGAACACTAATTTCTTGAAATTAATGATATCTTTATCTGTAGTTTCCCTCCCATGGTTACTTGAAGACATGGCTCGACACTCACACAAAACTTGTGCGTGATGAGTTATGACATGACTTGGTGCTCGACCGTTCGGTACATGAACAACAAGAGACAGGAGCCCCTCTCTTGACTCTGACATCCACTACTAGGTATTAACTTTGAGGTTAGGCTATTTTTTAGAAAAGGTTGAGTGTGAAGCCTTTATCATGTGACTTATTCTATCATAATATAGACTGTACCAAAAGGCAATATCGTTATGCATTCCACTGTCGTTCGACAACTAAGTCTTTGTTTTTCAGCTCAATAGATGATATATGTACTACAGAATCTGTCATCTTATTGTCTATTGTATGATCTGATATAATAGACATAACAAGTCATTATATTCTAGTTTTCTTGATATTACAGATGCGACGCTTATCAAAGGGCATCGTTTGTGATAGGAAATGAAGTAATAATAATACAATGAAACCTCCCTCTCGGATCCCGGACATACTCTATAACAGGACCACATTGTGTCCTTCCGTGAAATACAAGATTATTTGACCTCTACATAAATGGAACACTTCCGTTGAAAAAACTCTAATACTTCTCGACTAAATTGAAGCTGCTACGAAATTCAGAAATATCGATTTACATACTAAATATATAACAATGACAGTGTTGGTGATTGGGACACGAATAACAGCTTTGTCACATTTAATAAAGCTGGATGCAGCTATTAGTAGAGAATATCATCAAATACGCATATTTAAGAGAGCTGCTACTATAACGGCAGCACTAGTGAGTCGAGAAACTATTCATGTTCTAAGCACTTGAACTGTTCAATGACCGAACATAATAAAATCGAGGGTGATAAGTAAAGTATCATCAACAATGATGTTAGTTGATTAATGAGTTCATAACACTTTTGAGAAGTCATTTTTAAAAAATAAGAGCCAAACTTTTCCGAGCGTTTCGCTAATAATCCATTGAGTATTCTCAATGATGTACTGATAAAAATGAACGACTGAATTGCATACATGACTTGAATACAATATTTGAAAATCAGTAAAATCTTGGCTGATGGCAAATAAGTAAATCTTACATTTACATAACCAACTTATATGTAAAAACAAGAGACTGTAATAAGTGAGCATCGCCCACAATCCAACTGTGACCAGGCAATGGAGCGTTTCAAGATTTTGAAGAAATGCAAGAAAGACGATCTAAGAATCTATGAAATGTTATTCATTCAGAAGCTTCATCCTAATCTGAATGGACAGAGGAATTATGTGAAGCCGCGGTTGTTCGATAATTAGTTTGCATTTACTTTTCCTAAGTCCATGTAACACAATCTGTTTAACTTTTTGTTTTCACATGTAAGTTAGCTATGCAAATGTAAGATTCACTTATTTCCCTTTAGCCTATTTTTCATTCTGCGATTTTAAAATTATGAAATCAATTCATGTATGTAATTCAGGCGTTAAGAATAAAATGATGAACTGAAGAAGGTGTTAGAGTAAATATCTTCCTTTCTATTTTATAAATGAAACATATTTTGGATGACTGTTAGGTCAACATTCAGTTTCGAAATGACTGCTGTCACATTCTTTTGCTATAGCGAGATACATGTTGCATGTATGACAGAGGATTCATGTTGCGAAAAAGGATCAATTTGATTCATTATTCTTATAGCTCCAAAGTACAAACGATATATTTCACTTCATTGAAATTGCTTTACATATTGTACGCGCGCATCTAAAAGAATTTAAGTGTATTGAAAATTCTTGTTGCTTCTTTATGGAACACCTATGCGTGTTCCATAAGTGGTCGACATACCGAGGCTTCACTGTATTATGGTATTCTAATAGACTATCTATGATATCGTTAATTTCTATGTACCAGAAGGATATATTCGTAAAAAATCATATTCTGAAAATGCTAATCATTATCTACAACAGGGTTTCTCAACCTGGGATGCGCATAATATGGGATATTTTTTGTAATTCATTTTTACTTTGATAACATTCCTGTTTATGGGTCAGTTGAACTGTTAACTTTGTGCACATTCCGCATTGGATTGTCATCATTTGGCCGTGAAGCAACTGTTGCTAATTAGCGACCACCAACTCGACCACACACTTATGCAAATCCGGATTCTCCACCATAGTAATGATTAAAAGCGAACAAAGAGCTCGTTTGATGTTGGAGCATGACTTTCGCTACGCTTGTGTTGTTACACAAGCGCGCATCAGTTACACCTAATTTCGGCGTAAAAACGGCTTATTTCTACGCGTAATTAAATTTTGATATGATTGAATTCTTGCTGTTTTTTTATATGTATAGATGAGGGTACGCGGAATAATGAAAAATCCTATGATTTCCTATTTTGGGGTACGCGGCATGAAAAGGTTGGGAACCACTGATCTACACCTAAAGTCATGACTGCATCACAATCAGATTGAATTTGTTCAAAATTCAAAATTTCTAGACCTATTATCATTTAGATTTCAAGTTAACCCTAAAAAAGACCGATTTTTCACTACCAACGAAATGTGAGAACGAAATTCAGCAGAGATGAAGATGGTCGTTATTTCAAACATAATGTCGAACTCGTATGAGGTTCGACTGCGCGTGCATAAGATCACAAACACAAGTAGTCAACCACAGCGCCCGCAGACCATGGTTATCCACTTTGTTATTAGGATGGAAGGGATGTGATTAGGGCAAATGTATTATACACAAATTATTGATCTAATCCTGCCACATCCAATGCAGGGGGCTATGCTAGAGTTAGTGCAGAAAAGTCTTCAAGCACCGGCAATACTCATTAGATTAATATCAGTAAACTTTAGGGAGCATATATATATGTAGGCCTATTAGGAGTGCAACCCATGTAAACGTAAATTTGCCTTGCTGTGTATCACAGAAAAATGAGAGTAGCTCGAACATCCCATTCACTTACCTTAACAGTGCCTTTAACTGAAAGGAAAATCTTTGCCGCACAGTTGTTGAAGAGAAGTTGGCCGGAATGGTTGGAAGTCTTGGAAAATAGCCGCAGATAAAGGCGAATACGAGAATAGAAATCAGAAACTCCAGGCCCATAAAATTGAAAATGCCATGAATTGATTGATTTTGAAATCTAAGAAAAAACAAAAAATATCTCATTAAAATCATTTTGTCACATCATGACATCCTATACATATTCTATTTCATCACTGTAAGAGAACGCATGAAAATTGAATTTTGAATGAAAACCATGTGCTTCTAAATCAAATAAGAACAATATGAAGTACAGTATATAGCATTACATTTGTATGAGTAAAGAACATCGCGACTATGAGACATTAATTTTTGTAACTGATTATTTACAATGATTAAATCAAATCAACAGTAATCAAACACAAGCGATGGGGAAGAAGGAAACATGATGAGCAACAAGGAAGAGGAGTGCAGAAGCGCTGTTGAGGTGGATCGGTTTTGTTATCTCGTTGACAGTGACACAATCAGCACGGGTGGATGCGAGACACAAATTGACAGAATATTCCGTCTTGGATGGATGAAATTTAATCAACTCTCATCGGTGCTTTGTGGAGACGCTAAACTAACAGACTATAAGGAAGACTTCACAAAGCATGCATCCGGCCAGCCATGACTTACTTCTTACAGAGGTGGAACATATCATTTACAGAAGAGGACGCGGTGAACAGAAAGATCCATAGAATCTAAATGGCACTTGGCATCTTTATGATTATAATCGCAGAGCAGTTTGTTGTGCAGTCCTTCAGCTCGTTCAGCCATTCTAGATATTTCAAACTACAAGTATTTTGTGCCATTCCTAGCGGTACTGGCGAGCCATTGTACAGCAAAACACCGCGTCTACAGCTTCCACAGAATTTTTGTGCTTAAATTGTTCAAGTCTCATTTTATTCAATGACCAGGCGAACTGGAACTCTACAATCTTTATGAGAAGGATCCATGACAAGAAAAATGTGCGGAGTAAAACCTTGCCGACAGAAAGGACACTGATGAGTTAATGGAACACATGGGGTTGACGGAGACAGTAGCTGAAGTGGTGAAAAGGAGTAGCTTAAGATGCATTGGTCATATTTGAGAAAAGATGAACAGCTAACCATGCTGATTGAATGCTGAAGACAACAAGAGCATCGTGTCTAAATTAAGGTTCTGCGCGGTGCATCAGAGGACCGGTTCTTAGACTGGTGTACCGAAATGGGTGAAATTCGTTGAAAACGATATTTTACTATGTGTGTAGTATCAATTGTAATTAATTCGCTATATTTGTTATCTCCGTCAAAAAACTCAAGCACACAGCACAACAAATCCAATTAGGAGAAGTTTCAACCAACTCTAAGAAGGCATAATCAAAATGAAGGTAAAGCGTAAAATGAAACATTAATAAAACCAATATTGTAAAACTCAAAACAGTATACACCTACATAGATGTAAATGGCATCTAGTTGCCTAGATTAATATTTTCGAATGGTTGCCGCAGCAACTATTTTTCGATGTAAAAAAACACTAAGTGCTTGAACAAAGTAAACAAGGCTTACTTCAATCTATGACACTACCATCATCGTTATTATCACTATGAGGTACCCATTGTTCTTCTTTTATAGTTCTCAGATTTTAGCATTTCGAAATCAAATTTCAAAAAGCATTCGTATCGCAAAAAAGCAAAAACGTAGTCTGGTGCTTCAAAATTTCAGTTTTGACCCTCTTCCAAGTAGCACGAATTTCGTTTACAAAAAATAAGTTTTTGCTCGATAATTTCAATTTTAGGGACATTTTCCCGACATACAAGTAAGCCATATTTGAAATTTCCACGAAATTCTAAGGCCTCTATCAACTTTTAATTAGGACTGTTTCTAATAGGTAAGCAATGAATTTCTTTTCTTTCAATTCCTCAGTCTGTGTTGTTGAATTTCCAAACTATAGGATTTCCAAAATATGAGCATATATCAAAAACATGAGGCAAGCGGAGCTTTCAAGCCGACAGTAAGAAATTCAAAAGCAACATTTTATGTGAGTTGTCGTCGTGCAATCGCATTTATGGTATGTAAGATCCCTTGAAATACGAAACGGCCTACAGCTATACATTTGGTCGGCATTCTGTACACAGGTATTATGTATCCATGTAAATAGGGTAACGCTACTAGTCCTCACACCGCACAAAGGGCCGAGTTGGATCAACCCTATTCACTCCACGACCAAAATATAGCTGCACACGCTGTTAGCGTCGTTGATGACAAGTTGTGTGACATATTGAGGATTCTAATTGCTGGCCTCTCTCAGCTTTGAGATGCGATGCTAAAAGCTATACTCGGCTATCAAAGGTGAAATGATCTTAGTTAGGTGCACGGTGACAACAATAGTTCTTGAGGTGACGTGTCACATCACAAGCTCTTGTCTTCATGGAACTTATCACCTGATGTATCCATCGATGGCTCTTATCAAATGTCAGCCGCTCAGCAGGGTCACACATGAACAAAAACAGAACTGGCTGATTCAGAGATATAATAACAGCATTTTTAAAAATCTGATTTCACGTGATTGTCGCAATTCACAGCGTAGCAGTCCTGAAATTGAGCCAGTGCCATTTCTACCATTTTTTTCACTCTGTACATTTCTTCGACATTGATTTTATTCCGGTTTCAACTATTTTTAATAACAAGCATGAGATGTGGTACAAGATGGAGCTTCGAAGCTATTGAACGTGACTATTCTGAAAATGATAAAAAGTCTAAAATTGAACCTTCCGATTTTTAGCCAGACAAAAGAGCTTGAATTGATGTATACAGAGTGTTTCAGTGGATCTGGCCGATTTTCCAGACCATTCCAGTATGTGTCACAAGAAGACAAAGTTCCAATGAAAGCAAAGTGCATTGTGTATATTTTAAGTATGCTAATAGATAATGAATACACAAACCAAAACGTTGTTCAATCTATCTACCCTCCTGTTCGACACAAACAGCACAACGGCGAATACACAAGTCATAAGCTCGCTTGATCACAACAGTGTCGATCTCGCGAGGAACAACCTCCAGCTTCATTTTTAAGCTTCCGAGGGTGGGGATCACTGAAAAGACGGCGTCGTACATCACCTCACAGCCAGAAATCATTCGCGGACAGATCTGTGATGTCGCTCCAAGATGGTCTCAGAAAAAGCTGTGCGCATAACAAAATCATCTGTTTGGCTCTTGTACAGACTTGAACTTCCAAGGACGGAGGCAGTCTTCTTTTAATATTCGAATCAAGGTGGCTGGTGACACTTGACTTTGTTGTACAGATGTAGTTGGTTCATCAGCAAACGCAGCGAACACGTCGTTTTTCTCATCAGACACGCTGCGACTAGACTGGTTACCGGCATGTGAGCGATGATAAAGTGACAGAGTTTCCATGAAGCGGTCCTTCCGGTGTCGTAGAGTTCGAGGAAAGTGGCGGTTCTTTATCATTTTCTTCTTGAAACATCCGTCCAGCTTTTTCGCAATTAAAAGTGATAGAATGTGCTACGATTGTGGCAATGTCAACATTCGTCAAATCTTAGTAATCAATCTGATTGAAACTGTATGAAACTCGAACACACTAGCAGACATTCATGCGGTGACAAAACTGCTGTTTTTGGTAGAAGAAATGACTCATTACAGTACGTTTCAAAAGGATTGCATTAGCCAAAAAAATCGGCCATACCAATTGAAACAGCCTGTATTTGTCGATGGATAGTTCTTCAGGTCACTAACGACTCAGAAACGGTCTCAGTTTACAAGAATCTGACGTAGGTCACCGAGTCAACTGACTGGCGGAGTTGATCTTAACTCCATGCTATGACGTCACAAGCTTACGTGGTCGATGCTTGTGTTCTTGTTAAAAGATGCAAGTGTGAAAGTGGAAATCACCATTTCAATGAGAAATTTATTGCATAATGATTAGTAAATGTGAGTAGTCACATCTGAAACGATGAAAAAATAAATTACAATGCAGTTTTTGCAATGAAAATTTGAGGAATTTACAAAAGCTACAAATGTTATTCTTATGATGCACATTATGAAAAAGCACGCAACTCCTTTCATCAAGTCAAAAAGCTGAAAAGTTTATACAAACTTGAGCTTGCAGATTTGTGCTTTGATCAGCAGCTTATTAGCTGTGACAATGTTGGAAATTTAACATGCGTGTATTTCTGATAAGTGTGACAGATTGGAATTTAAGTGGTAGTGCACGTATGCAGGAGTTCCTGAGAAAGCAGGGTGCTGCAAAATATCTTTGGATTGATATAAATTTATGAAATTGCGTTGTTGTTGTGCTCTTTCTAATCACGTATGGCAATGTATTCAAGCTTCTGAGTTACGGACCTTGGTTTTAGGACAATCCTATCAATCGGACAGCAATTCAAATTTCCCAGCTTCTACAAACAAGGTGTATGCTGTTACATTCACACGCTAACAATGAAGAGTATCTAACTTCTGAATGATCAGTCGCAGCGTTGCTGTATTTGAGTCCTTGGTCTTTATTTTGGAATTACTGGAGTTAAAGAGTGTTGAAGCTAGTCAGTTTTCTTTTGTAAAAACAGTGGTGAGACAAAATCATTCAAGCAGTCATTCATTCGACCCTGACGTCGTTCTTCAGAAAACGATCATGAAGAGTTGACGAAAGACTTATGAGAATGCAAAGTAAATAAACCAATTAAATTGTTTCGAATCATACATGCACATTTTCATCCTGATGATTTGATTCAAAAGTAAACAAAGGAGTATGAAAACGAATAAATACCAATTATACAGAATTACCGATTATATTATTATTATATAATGAAAGAGAAATGTAGAAGACACTGAAAAAGACCAATGCAAAAGCAATTTGAATTGATGCATAATCTCATGCGTGAGGATGCCTGACTTATTTTGGAAGTCATTTGGGTTTGTGCATTATAAGTTTATATCCATGCGTTTTAGTGAATAATTAAATTTAAATCAAAACAAAAGCGAAAATAATAGACAAAAACATTTTTAGAAAAATGGTGGGAGGGAAGCAGTTCTAACAAGTTAAAATCAACATATTTTTGAAAAATTATGTCTTTCATTATCACACACGCATTTATAGGCCTATTCATTTTTCACTCTAACAGCATGAGCATTTCATAATCAAGCTTGAAATCACACTATAAATGGTAAAGGTGAAGAGCAACAAGTGGAATGTCGGCAAGCCAAGCTGAGTCAGCCTTGCTTTATGAATGAGTTGGTGAGCAGAAGACAACCAAGCCTTCTGTCTGAAGTACAACATCGGCAAGGACTTCTATATTCAGTAATGTTTCAAGCGCGTCGTATCTGTAAATCTCTCCGGGCTGTTACAAGAAAGAACTTGATAAGAATTATTTTGTTGAGAAGGAGCAAGTTGTTTTAAGAAAGAGATATGACGTAGCTTGGGGCGGTGAGACTACAGAATTAGATTCATCTGCGCGCGCTTCGGTTTCCTAGAAAGGAATGGTTGTATGTAGCCTCAATATCGAAATGGCACATCACAGAATTAGACAACTTGCTCCTTCTCGAATGGATAATTCGTGTATCGCTTGCTATTGGAAATGGCAAACAATAAGCTGTCAGCAGAGGACACCAGAGCCAGTGAGAAATGCGTGCGTGCTGTGATATCACTTCGCACACACCAAAACACACACCGCTTTCTTGGCTAACATTCGATTCAGTGTATACACTATACAATGAGGAATGATGAGAAGGCTATGGTGAAATCATCAAGTGAACTAATTTTCATACGCCTGCTACTTTTTTTAATAATGATCGGAAGGGCCAACATTATGGAGAAAACTTGTGCGCAATGATCTGAATTATTCGAGTCTGAAGGAATCGAAGCACTTTGCTTGAACTCACGTTAATCCGCAAGCGACGCACGACTTCTTTCCTATCTCTGTAAGTTATTAGGAATTCCTTTTTGCCCACTCAATAGGTTCCTCGATGTGCCGTCGATTTCGAATTAATCACACTTCTAGCAAGCCGAAGCAGATAAACAAAGTATTTAATTCTGTGGTCAGCACTGTCCAGGCCCAGTATAAGAGCTGTGACGCTAACCCATCACTTTTTTAGAGCGGGATAAGTAACTACCGTGGCACCTACAGCACTGACGAACTACCAAATTTTGCAGCTGAATGATGTTTCACGTGACGTACTTAATGCGGGTATTCGATGATTGTAGCAACTGATTTGAAAATGTTCGTTTTCATTCTTTGATCATACCCAGTTTAACATTATACTCGTGTCAAATTCGTTGATTATTTAGACTACTCGCTTTTACTAGAGGTAAAAAGAACGTTTGTGCAGAAAGCATTCGTCTACTTATCAATCCTCAGTGCATATACGTTAACTGGCATTCAAAATGCGCTCACATAACAAAGTTCGAAAGTTTTGGAAAATCTTTGAACCTCCAGGTTTGCTGTTCGTGACATCAATTTGATTTCCAATGTACTTCGCCATATAAACCGATCTTCAACTGATCATTAATGATTTTTCAGGAGTATATGATAACACTTCTCTTGTTTTTACTCATTGAACATCTTTTTCTAATTTTTGAGCATCTCACCAACAGCTAAACTCAAGATAAGTAGATCTTCCACATTTCGAAGTTTGTCACGAATGTATTTCGAATGACTTTCATCCACATGCATTTGTGCTGAATCACTATAGTAAATGAACTTTTTTAAAGAAACTACATTAATTAAAGCACAGGGCAGAAAGCACTTACTGAGATTTTAATGAAACATTGGAGGTGCTTGAGTTTGAATCCAACGTCACGTTCAATATAGGGTCCTTGATTTCAAGAAGGAATGATAGTGGCAATAGAAATTTGTACATCTTGGAAATCCAAAATCGAGAGACCAAGAAATAAACACCTTCCGCAGCGCTTCTTCCAGCAACGACCACTAGAGCAGTTGCGCTGACACGTTGGCAGACCGGAAACCAAAGCACTGAAAGTGTGGTGGAAGCTGCCATTGTCAAACTTCCACAGTATCCAGCTAGAAGAGCACACACATTAGCAGCACTGCAAAGGAAATCATATTCTTATTTCTGGTGATGATGAAAGATTTCTTTTAATATACAATTTAAAAGACAATAAACACCTGCGCGTCTTGGTGGATTTTGAGCTACCGACCTCTGGCATTCTCTACCAACTGAGCCATAGACAGGCGACAGTACGACGTAAGTCCTCAATTGTAGAATACGCGTAAACCAATCAGATGGCTTCATCCACAAGACGACAAAGCATTACCCGTCATACCAAACTACTAATACCAAGATATCAGTAATTCAAAGCCAATATTTTGTTATAAGAAGACATTTTGCTAGGGGGTGGGGTAGCTCAGTTGGTTGAGGAACGCGCTTCGGCACGGAGGTGCAAAAGATCCAGGACTCGAGTCCATCTGACATAGGAGGCACCACCACTCTCGTTAGAGGTCACTAACACTTTGGTCAGAATTGCGAGTGTGTTGAGGCTTCCCAACCTCTAGCTTGGTATTGTGACTTCATGTCTTGGGTGTTGGTGACAATTCCATGTCTTTATCTGCACTGAAGCAATTAACGAAAGTGCAGGTTATCCAATTACTAAAATTATTTACCCAGAATACATATTCATGTTCATCAAGTCAGTATTTCAATTGCGAATGAAGAGTCAATGCCATCACACAATGCGTTCATAACATCTTATCAGTTGATTTATCAAAAGGTATTATTATTCTCTTTAATTTGCCAGACCATCCATGCATACACAGACTTTTTTTAAAAAAAATTGCCAACAGCTCTTGCTTATCGAAAAAAGTTCATCTGGCTGAAAAATAACAATGCTCCGGACATCTCTTGCTTATCAAAAAAAGTTCATCTGACTGAAGAATAACAATGCTCCGGACATTCTTCCACTATCAATATACAATCCTTGAACTAATCAGGTGGCATTTCTTTAAATGCTTGCATATTAATCCTCTTAATACCAAATACACGCGTTTTTATTAGACAGAGTATTTTAGGTAATTCGAGGAATTTTACTTGAATTCCTGGAATATTTTCATCTCTACCTTAACACATTTGCAGCTTTTTTGACTTCCGTGAACATAAGCTGACATCTTCTCAAGCATAATAGATGATGGTAAAAAACACACTATTGAAAAATTATTAGTTTTACTCAATAGAAGATATCGCATACTACACGTACAATTGCTGCATGCTACTCCCACCGTTTCTTCTGAAATCTGATGACAAATTTTCCATGGAGTTTTCTACATTTCCACTTTTTATTCTCTCCTACCTGTATTTCCTACGTCTGTGTGAATTTTTTCATGCCTTTGGCGTTAAGCCATGCTTCACTCCGCTTATCTGATGTTGAAAATTCATTTAACTATTAATCAATTTGATAATGATGTCATTATTCGATCACCAGGCTTCATGCCGTGTGGTCGGATTGCTAGCGCTCTAGCAGCGTCGCAAATTCTGCTATCGATGGTTCAGTATGTCAGTGGAACTGGTGCGACAACTACGCTTGAAGAAATGTGTCTGCCTTAACCGTATTACTAAAAGACGTCTGAAATATTTTGGTCTCTATGTTGATCACGTACCTGGCAGGATTTCAATTTCACGTTCTAGTCAAGGATACTGCAAACGGGCACTTGCTGGGGATGCAAAGACTGGAGGTGATTTGATAATTTGTTCTGATTCGACCACTAGACCTATTCAAAGATCAAAACGCATTACTATTCCTAACGTTCCAAGTATTATACTCCCCAACCTACGATCATTGTTGAACAAGATGGATGAGATCGAGTGTCGTATTGGCAAATTAAAGCCTTCAATTGTGGTGTTTACAGAGTCCTGGCTGGATGATACGATCCCTGACACTAGCATTGCTTTACATGGTTATCACATTCTGAGGAAAGATCGCAACAAGCATGGAGGTGGTATAATCATCTATACATCACATTTATTTGATTTTTACGTTATCGATTATACTGATGTTCCTTCAATGCTTATGTGTGAGACAGAAATTCTTCCGGTGATTTATCCTGGGTTGAATCTTTTGTTGGTGTCTCTATGTCATCCGTTATGGAATGATCGTGATAAGCACTTGGAGGCTGTGTCTTGTGTAACTGGTATTATTGAGCATGCCTACTCATTATCTAATTTTGATCCGTCATCCACCAAGATTGTGATTTGTGGCGATTTCAATAATTTGATTGACAATGTTGATGATTTGCTGGAAGCATTTTCCCTCAAAGCGATTGTCAAGGAAAGTACTAGGAACAATCGCATTCTTGATAAAATTTTTACAAATGTTGATTCAAATTCTTCACCTAGCGTATCATCTCCTTTTGGAAAATCTGACCATGCTGTTGTGTTCTGGAACCCGGATCCTATTACTCGACCTGCATTTCATAAGCAGAGAGTTCGCAATTTCTCGAAAAAGAATGTGTATTCGTTCCACAGAATTATCAGCCTTATTAATTGGGATATCATTTCCAACTTTGTTGATGTTGATGTTGCTACAATGGCTTTGAACAATGTACTGTGGTATGTCTATGATAATTGCTTTCCTTTGATAACGGTCAGATTCCGGAACACTGATCCTCCTTGGATGAATGGACAACTTAAGATCTTAATGGACCGGCGTGATAGAGCTTTTGCTGAAAAACATAGTCATAAATATCTTCGCTTGCGCTCTGAAGTGATCAATTTTTCCAGTGATTTGAGGCAGAGGTATCTCAAAAACATCAATATCGCTTCTCAGAGCAAAGTTTCTTGGCGTCGGATTCGCTTGGTCTCGAGGAATTCTGTAAAACGCAACCAGGCATCCAACCTCTCAGCTTCATATCTTAATGAGTGTTTCTCTGATGTCTTTGTACCGAATTCCTTGGACATTGATGCTGACAATTTGTCGTCGCTTTTGCCTGATGTGTCATTACATGTGATGGATTATGAAGTATGTTCTCATCTCAGTAGTCTGAAGAGGGGCAATGGTGGACCAACCTGCATTCCTTATTGGATTTACAGGGAGAATGCACGCTTTTTAGCTGGTGCTGTTTCTCACATCCTGAATTGCAGCTTTACATCTGGCTATGTGCCACAATTACTCAAATTTTCTGACATTGTGCTTATTCCAAAGTGTTCAAAGCCAACTTCGCCATCCGACTTCAGGCCTATCTCAATGCTGCCAGTTCTTACCAAAGTTGTCGAAAAGATCGTACTTTCAAAATGGATGCTGCCATACTTGGTGCCTCAGTTGGATCCTTCACAGTTCGCTTACATCCCCGGATCTGGCAAAGGTACTTCTGCAGCTTTGCTGTATATCAATCATCGCATACTTCACTATCTTGATGGCAAGTCAGGAGCTGTTCGTTTGTTAGCAGCTGATTACTCCAAGGCGTTTGACAAACTCTTTTCTTCTATTGTGTCAGCTCTCATTAGCCTTCAACTTCCTCGACAATGTATTTCCTGGGTACTCAATTTTCTACAAAGTCGCAAACAGAGAGTTTGTTTGGAGAATGACACTTGTGAGTGGGTGGATATTCTCAGTGGTGTCCCGCAAGAGAGCACGATTGGGCCCATCCTTTTCACTGCTGTGGTGGATTCCTTAAAGCCGGTATGTGATTTCTTTGATTGTAAAATACGCCGACGATATTTCTGTACTGCATTTTGTGCGCCAGCAAGGGCAGGATAAGTTACAGCAAGAATGAGATCACCTGGAAGATTGGTCAAAGCAGGTTGGACTTTATTTGAACTTCTCTATGAGTTGCGTTGTAAACTTTGTGACGAAGAAATCGCTAAGTTTTGATGATGTCATCTCGGCTACTGGTATGCGTATTTCTACTTTGTCTGAAATTAAACTGCTTGGTGTTACTTTTTCAAATGATTTTTGTTTGGAATTCCCATATCAAGGACGTTGTCAGCAAATGTCGTCGCAGAATTTTTATCTTGCGTAATTTGCGTAGAGCCCGGTGTCCTCAGCATGTTATTCATAAATGTTATGTTGCACATATTCGCTCTCTGATCATTTATGCATATCCGTGTTTTTGTAATCTTAGTGACTATCTGATTTCTGACTTACTTCGCGTGGAGAGTCATGCAGCCCGTTTCTTCAATGAATTTGACTTTGATAAATTGCCTGTTGTGTTGAATAGTGTCTGTGTAAAACTGTTCCAGCAGATAGAGTCTAACCCGGATCATTTCCTTCGACACATTTTTCGTGAGAGATCTCGACGTGGCAGAAACCAATGCAGTTTGACGGCACCTCCTGCGACAAGTCACCGTTTTAGCCGCTCTTTTATCCGTTTTGGCAGATGATTTCTTTTTATTCTATGTATTTTACTTTGTAAGTCTCGTTGTGATTTCAAATATTGTTACAGGTTCACCGCTCATTGTGATCTGAATAAAAATACTTTCTTTTCTTTTAACTTAATCCACAAAAAGTCAAATTGAATGTGTTCCTCACTAAGTGAGTGGTCGAATTGCGAAAACCATGTTGATGTGAATAAATGGTTTTCAGAAGAACCAAATTTGAAAAGAAAAATTCCACGTAATTTGTAAATGTAATATTCATATATTATAAATGTAATTTTTATGTATTATTTGAAAAAATGAAAAAACTTTCTCTTATAATACATTTTCATCTATATTCATCAGACAAGTTAATAAAAGTTTAGAAAAACATTTAAGTCAAAGCTAAGCAAAGCGACATAGAATTGATTCGGATGACACAAGTAAAGGTAAAATCCGTAGGTCTATCTAGGAAAGAATGTACAACATATAACAATTGACCACCTTATAAGGGAAATCTTTTCCATTAACATACATACTCGATTTGTTGATTTTTTATAGTCCGGGGTTGTGACCTCAAACTGCATTCACTATGTAAATCTCTATGCTTACTCTGTCAGGCTATGGCATGAATTCAAATTCACTACATGTTCCCAATATTACCAACCATGATGATGGCATGTGCATTCGTCCAGAAATATATCAGTATAGATATATAGATGCCTAAATATTTTCAAATAGTTGGCCCATCCAAAATCAAATAATGTCTGGCCAAGGCCTATTTACAAACATCAGCATACTTGTGCTACTGCTTGGTTCTTCCAAAAACTATCCAATAAAATGTCAAAACAAGACATCTTCACCCTATGTTAATGCAACTGATTAATTTTTCTACCTCGCCTAATTTCTAAAGATACATTAGGGTAAAAACTTATCGAGCTTTACAAAGGCATATTTTATCGTTTTTTTATCGATCAAAACAGTGATTCCATGTAGGGTCCTGTAATGACATGAAAGAAAGGATAAGCCAACTTACATAAGTGCCCAAGGGTCCGGGGCAGGAATGCAGCGAATGCCTGCACCAACCGCAAGCAGCAGTGCGCAATGAATGGCGCAAATTCGAAATCCGTACCGACTGAACAAGTTTCCCATCAGTAGACAGCATAGTATTACTACAATAGGAGGCCAAGAGAGAAGTAGCAACAGCATGGTTGAAGATAATCCTTGAATGACCTGCTCCGGTTTCAAAATGTATCTCCATGTTTCACGGATGATGCCTTGGATAAAAGTCAGAAGACAAAATATGATAATGATATACCAACGACGTCGAAGGGGTCTTGGATGTAATGATGTTTGATAGAAATCTTGTGGGGAGATTATCGTCGTTGGAACATCCTCAACCAGTTGAGCATTTTCGTCGTACATCTATATGAAAAGAAGGAAATCCAAAGTCAGAAGATTCATAATCTAGAAGAAATCGAGTTATTTATACTGGTATACTACGCACTGCTCATATTTTCAGAGTGTGAGTAGTACTACTACTCAAGAAGTAGGCATCATTTTCTCGATAATTGACTGCAAATATTCTCCGGCCCTTGCAATCAGACACTTATTAAAGGTGCGCTGTTGTTGTGCGTTATGTGACTCAAAACACAATGCTAAACTTTACGATGACACGAACACGATACTCCGTTATGAATATTTCAATGGGTATTAGCAAATTATTGAAATACGGCTGCTTTCTATATCAGATGCAAACATGATATGAAATTGCCTCCTCTCCTTCAATTTTGCATGACGTAATTTATTTTTCTACTCACTTATGCTGACCACTTACATAAAAGCGAAATCTACAAGTGTTAAACTCTCATAAATTGTATATCGTTTAATATTTTCTACATTTCTTTATAGGGTGGTGCAGGCAGTTACTTTTATCATCATCAATCTTGTACATGTAACTCATTTCGCTGTAAATCATCGACAATGTAAATATATGTAATTATGCATCATATCTGTAATTCTCCCATCACATCTGTAATCATTATTTGTGTTTCTGGGTATTTTCTCCTGAAAATAAAACCTTTGAATTTTGAATTTCAATATTTCTTCATCTCTGCTTTGAACATCGTTTTCGTGATGTAATTAAGAATACATATTTTAGAGATAAATTTTTACAGAAAATCTATATTCGAAGGGTAAATTAGATTGGGTGTCGTACAAAGCGTCCAGATTGAAAACACCGGCTTGCCGCACTACTTTTTAACTACAAAGATAGTTCGTCCTGGGTTTTGTTATCTACAAAATTTTAAACAAGTTCAAATTAGATCCTGAGATAGATATCTTAAGCAAGTCTCAACTTTTCAAAGAGGCAATCTGATGAAACAATGTGATGTCATGAAAAGCAGAAAACCTGTTTGAAAATTTCTCTATGTATAATTTGATGCGTATACCAAGAGTTATGCAAAACAAGCGTTCTTTAATATATCCCACATTCCTGTCTTATTGAATATTTCCCAAAAGTAGGCTACTATGCCAAAATTATCGTAAATTTCATGTACATCGGTAAAATGTGATATTCCATTGCATCGAGAACCATATCGTGGTTATTCGCAAATGAGCTCAAATAATGAGTGGCCGAATTTGTGAGTCGCAAGGACCTATCTTGATACTTCAATTCATAAAAATACTACATGTTCTTGAATTAAACCTAAGTCAAACAAATTTTCTATAGGCCATCAATTTGAATGTCACTATCAGATATTTCAATGATACCTTGTTACTGGATGCCTTGCAATAGAATTATTCATCAATCAAGACTACACATTATGCATTTATCGAATTATGCGGATCGCCAAAATCCGCTAAATATCGACTGCAATCATGACGTATCTTAAAAAGTGACCAGCCTTTCTGATAACAATAGTAAGATTTCAAAAATGCTTCTAATCCATTGAATACTCGCAACTTCACTCGTAACAACAGATCGCCGAATCGATCGATTTTGATCGCGATCTCTGCCACGCCAACACTGAAACTCGCTGAGTGACTGTGGATGGTGTAGCATTTTACTTCTATGCTAATTATTTCATTCAATGCCTGCGTGATTTCGCCAATTTTTCGATTTTTTCAGCATATTTCATTTAAGTAAAGCCTAATGATTATCGTTGGGCTTTGCGCTCTCTTAGCCGTTTTTTCTACTGAAAAAATGGATAAATTGGAAAAATTCCTGAATCACGAGTGCTTGTCCTGCGATCCGATGCGAAGAGGAAGCCGAGTTAAATCGGAAGCACTGGTATGACATTTAATAAATTTATCGCTGCTTTAACTTGTATTGACGTTGGAAAATTGGCTTTTCTTGTGAATTTATTCTCTCCAGAAATCTACGAATTCGTGCCTGAATTAAACGACATCAACGATGCAATCGTTACCTTAAACGCTTGTACCACAAACATAATGAGATATGTGTAGTCATCTACTATCGACGCGACGACAACTACCGAGATGCTGATGCTTGATAGCATCTAGAACAAACTATTTGTCACATGCATAAACTTTTCGTACATTTCACAGCGATTATTGGAGAACTTTACACAGTACTTGACAGCAGGCCTACTTGATTAAATAGGCTGAGAGCCACTAGATTTCGACGCTGTTCAATTTCGAAAATATTGCAAGACGCACAAACTTTAACATTACAGCCGTGAATAATGCGGAAAGCTCGCTTACAGATTGGCATTAGACGATTTTTCAAATGTTCTCCTGGGTTCAAAAATACAGCGAAGCCATAATCGAATAAAGACATGATTATGGCATTGAATACAATAATTTATTGGTCAGGGTTCAACATATCTAGTCTTTCAAACTCTTAAGACATATGAACGTTGAGCAACCTTTCTCGCAATAAAATCAACATGATCTCCCCATTTGAATTTGCTGTTGATGTGAAGTCCAAATACTTCAAAAATCCCAACATTGTCCAAAAACGGCTCCCTTTCGATATGCTGGTCATCAAATTCGGTGAACTAGGAAAGATAACGTGAAGCTAACTCTCATAATTTCTCTCATCCATTCACGCTTTGATTATTGCTCCATTATCTTTTATGGTCTGCCTGACCAGGGTGTATAGCGGTTTCGGATTTTCATTTTCCCTGACTTTTCCAGGTAGCTCAAAAAAAATTCGCGGTCGCCTTTTGGGTTTGATCGAGTCTCAATTCAAGGTATTTTCCATGTTATGATGCCTAGATATATTCATTTCTGTGCGATTGATGGAGAGAAATCAGTATGGAAACAGATAATAGCCATGTAGTTCTCATGGTTATGCACGGTACATGAAAAGATAGAACGTAAAATAAAATAATGTTTAACACAGTAGGTCGTATATTGATAACAATCATCATGATTGTGTGATACAAAACCGGTCATTAAAAACAACCCGTAAAATGATTTAAACTGAATAACAAAGTAGTACTGACTAGTAAAAATTACAGACCTTTTGGCATGCAGCTCTGGGAAGCAGAAAACAAGATGGCAAAAAAGACTACCCTGTTAACGAAGTATAAAAATGCAAGAACGGATATTACACTGCACAGGGGTCGATTTTTTAATCTCATATTAGCCTCTGTGATAAAAATTGATTAAGGTACGGTATTCAACATTTAAGTTTATCAATTATCGTCCAATGTTCAAGAGGATTTGAAAAATGATATCCTGTGATTATTGACACATTGTGTGTGTAGGTGTGTGTGATTTTTACCACTGGTTTTAGTTGGCAGAAAATCGACCCTGTGTGTAAAGCAACCTGATTAAAACAAAACAAGCAAAAATAATTGCGCTAAGACATGTCGGAGTGATTACTTTTTCAATGCGGTTATATCTTTATCGATTTGGTCAATTTCAAGCAAAAGTTTCTTTTTCTACTCTTCTTTTTCTTTGATTTCTATCATCTTCCGTTTTCGTTCATGGTTTTCTTTGGAACATGATGCAGAATTGTTCGCTTCCTCCTTTCTCGCTTCTCGCAAATATAAATATTTGATTTATGTGGCAACGATTTTCGATGTTCATTATTCTGGTTCAAAGCTGACAATTACATTGACAAAAATCCACCTAGAAGAAAAAAATCAGCTTTATTCCACGCTTACAATCAAACCTGGAAATTTCCAGGTCGAAATGCAAATTTCCCTGACTTTTCCATGATTTCCCGGTTTTCCAGTCGTAATACACCCTGCTGCCAGTACCTTATCAAAACTTCAATCAGTGCTCAACGCCAGTGCACGACTCTTATTCAACGCCCAACCTCGTGACCACGTAGCCTCCCTACCCCAGTCCCTACAGTGGTTACCCATACGAGACTGTATAACATTTCGCCGAGCAGTCCTTGCTAACAAATGTCTTAGAGGTGGTGCCCCAAGTCATCTGTCTTCCTGTCTCCAGCCTTTGTCTTCCAACTCTTCCAGCAGCCATCTCCGATCTGCCTACAACGACCAACTTCTCATTCCGACTTCCTGACTGAAGACAGTTAGTGCTAGAGCTTTCCCCTTAGCTGCAGCTCACACCTGGAATGTCCAACCAACAAGCTTGAAAGCTGCTCCGATAGTGGTCAACTTCAAGAGAAGCCTAAAGGCTGAAATGCTGCGAAGAGCCTTATCCTGACCAATCCTGATAGTTGCACCGTAAATAGTTTCAGACATATTAATGTCTTTATTGTAAAGTGCCGTTGAAGTCCGATCGGACAAAAATGTCACTTAAATCTGCCTCGTTCAATAATAAATAATAAAGTTCTCACAAAATCATGACTTTTGACTGAATTTGCTGTGTTCTCATTTTTTCATCAAAAATGTTTATGTTTGGCATCTTCAGAATCCTTGCGATTTTAGGAGTGCGGATTCAAATAAGTTCAAGTTCTTTTTCAAAGTTCTTCAGCATTTTTTGAAGTGAACTGACACACACGGTGAACCATCTGCGGTCACTGTGAGAGAACAAAGACATGCCTTTGATAACTTCTCTGTTTTAACCTTCCTTCATCTTACATGGCTTTTGTGTACCGTACTGTAGCGGCAATGAGAAAAAATGTTGAAAAAACTATAAAACCTATTTAAATGAAACTTACAAATTCGAACTCCTTACATCGCAAAGATTCAGAGGATACCAAACATGAACATCTTTGATAATGGGATTAGAATATGCCTATAACATTTTCAGTCAAAAGTCATGATTTTGTGATAACTTCCCGTTATCACCAATTTTATTTTAATTTCACCGATTTTGATGACACTATGTCAAAACAGAGATTAAAAAATTCTCGTTCTCCCCATGCCTGAATAATCATCATGATTACGTCTTCGTATTAGAAACACGCCATTCGTGGTAAAAACTGATTGTTTTCATATTCTTTCACTGCGATATAGCGGACGCCTATTGTAAATAACGGAGTCTATTATAGGTCATTTAAAAGCTGAGAATGCAAGCTCTCGAATAATACATGGCAAGTTGTTGCAACGATTGGAAGACAGCAGAATTTATTGAATTTCAGCGAAATTTCGTTGGTCCTTCAAAGTTATTACTACCATGATTTCTACGTTTACTGCGACCGTTTACTGCAACATCACAAAACCGACATGAATAAAATATTTTATTGAAATTCAATGCATATATGAAACAATTCTTCCTATGCAATTAAAAGCCAACAATACGGATAACGAATGAAGCTCAAATTAAGAGAAGTTCAACAATCCTTTCAACCGTCTTCAAGCAATCAACTGAAGAAATTCAATTCGAAAAATTATACTAATGGATGCTCCAATTTTATTACTGCATTTTAAAGATCACCTTGATTGATACATGGGTGACTGCCAATTGCATGACAAACTTTGTGCATTGCCTATGCCAGAATTTTGTCAACCACTGGACGCCACCGTCATGTAGGTGTCCATTTGGCTTCAACGTGGCATTAGCTTCATGTGCATGTCCATACTAGTCCCTAATTAGTGTTGTGTCAGCGAAGCAGGGTTTCCACTTTCATGCACATTTAGTCCTTGAAACCTTTCTCTATGGCATAACTTACTCCATGGTGTTGCCACTCTATAATGTACTTACTCTTAGCCTTGGACCAAAGGCATTAAATGAGCGCATCGGTTCTAGCTGAGGATGGCAACGAATGTTGGAAATGTGTAGAGATGGTGATGATGGCACTCATTTCATCCAAATCGGTAGCTTATTGCAAGAAAAGACCTTCAAACTTTAATAACATTTTTACCTTGAATCAGTCATTCTTTCACTAAAATTATTACATGAACGTTACATTTAATTATTACAAATTTAAAGTTTATCAGCTTGTATTGAATTTTTTTGCATCAATTTTTTTTCTCAGCGCACTTAGAACTTGTTTCCAAATCATAGAATCATTGCTATCATGATTTAACATCAACTATTGATCACTATTTTCTTCAATATTTTTGATCCGGGCATGGTATCACTTTGATCCTAAGGATCTTGAATAAGCTGAATTTTCAGCGAAATTTCGTTGGTCCTTCAAAGTTATTACTACCATGATTTCTACGTTTACTGCGACCGTTAGCGACCGTTAGCGACCGTTACCAAATTCTTGTCTGCGTGGACTCATGCTGTTGCTGCTGAGCTAATTACCATCTCACTATGTACAGGAAAACTAAAAAACTGCCATTTATCAAAGAATTTCGTCAAAGCCAATTTCAAAGCTGTGATGTTCTCTTCAAGCACATGTAGCAAAGTGAAAACGACTTATTGCTTCCAAGTCGAGTTCGTCACTGGTTCTGAAGTCTCGATACTTTTATTCAAACTTCTTGCTCTTTAAACAAAACACATTATTTAAACAAACTCAATAATGTCACATCTTCCCTCTCTGCAGAAAGAAGAGAGTCACGAAAGAAGTCACGATGTCACAAAAGAAGATAATTATATCGTGTGTCTTTCACAATTGTGAGTCATTCAGATTATAGTCACGTAGGTAAGTCGGCACTTTCCTCTCTTCTCTTTCTTTTGCTTCTCCGCGCTGCACTTGCTCACTCTCCGTTTCTTACATTTCGATTGTCCGCTCGCTGTCCCATTCCTCTTCCATCGGGGTCGTCTCCGCGTCTGACTCGTTCTCCAGGTCTGACTCGTTCTCCTCGGCCTCGTCGTGAGGCTCCCCCTTCACTTTTCCTTGGCGTTGAAGGTGTTTCTATTTCGTCTGTAAGTCGCTCCGTCGACTTCTACTTCGTATGACCGGGGTGCCACCATTCGCTTGACCGTTCCACGCGTCCAATGACTTTCTCCGGGAAGCCGCATTCTAACATCTTGGTTTGGCTTAAGGTCTCCTAGGCTAGTGGCACTCTTATCGTAGTGCTTCTGAACTGCCTTGGTTCCTTCTATCTCTCTAGCCATGTGATCTGTTCTGAAATGTGGCCTTGCTAGCGTCCTGCTAACTGGTAGTTTTGTTCTACACCTGCGACCCATGAGTCTCTGTGATGGACTAGTGCTCATTCCTGCTGATGGCGTGTTCCTAAAGTCAAGCAGTGCTTCGAACTCAGAGACTTTTCTCTGCTTGCACTTTGAGAAAAGGCGCTTAACTGTCTTCTCAGCATTTTCAACTTTTCCATTGCTCTGAGGAAAATATGGACTGTTTGTCACATGTTCAATATTCCATTCAGTTCAAAATCGAGTAAATTCTGCGGCCGTGAACTGTGGCCCATTGTCAGTAACAAGGGTATCTGGAACTCCAAATCTTGCAAATATCTCTGACAATGATCTAATCACTGCTCTGGAAGTCGTTTGTGCCAGTCTAACCACTTCAATGTAACTGCTGAAATAGTCAACAACGACTAGTAGATCTCTGCCGTCCAAATCGCAAAGATCCGCAGCTATCTGTCCGACACCTACCTCATGTGGAATTAATGGCTCTCTGGCGTTGAGTGCTTGAAACTGAGAACATACTGCACAATTTTGGATAATTTTTCGCACTTCTTCATTTATTTGGGGCCAGTACAAGATCTCACGGGCTCGTCGTAGGCATGATTCAATGCCGCTGTGTGATCTGTGAATCGCATGCAATGCATTCCTGCGCAACTTTTTCGGCACCACTATTCTATCACTTTTCAAAACAATTCCATCTTCTTCAGAGAACTCGCTCCTCATGCTCCAGTATTGATGTAGAAGTGGGTTTAGCTCACATTTGTCAGAAGGCCATCCATTCTCAATAGCTCGTGAAAGAGCTGTCATAGATTCATCGTGTCTGGACGCTTCCTTAATACGCTGCAACGTCAATGTGGCAATAGGCAGTTCGTTCAGGCTGAATGACAGGACTTCACTATCTCGATCTGTCGTGCATACATCACTAAGCAAGTAACCTCGACTGAGCTTGTCTGCGATGTGCATGTTCTTTCCAGGTGTATAACACACCTTTATATTGCAACGTTGTAATCTCAGAAGCATGCGCTGCAACCGAATAGGGGTGTTGATTGATGACCGGCCAACAATCGATTCCAGTGGTTTATGATCACTTTCTATCTGTATCTCTTCTCGTCCATACAGATACGGATCGAATCTCTCACACGACCACACTATTGCAAGCAATTCTTTCTCCAGTTGAGCATATCGAGTTTCAGTCATCGTAAGTGAACGAGACGCAAATGCAACAGGCTGTCCGTTTTGAAGTAGTGCAGCGCCTAGTCCTCCATGCGATGCATCACACTGAACTGTGATTGGAGCATTGACATCGTAGTATTTTAAAATCGGCGTGCTTGAAACTGCCGTCTTTATTTGTTCGAAAGCCTATATCTCAACATTGCCCCATCGCCACAAACCTCCTTTCTTTGTGAGGTCCCTCAACTTTTCGGTTAATTCGGAGAGATGCGGTACGAATTTGGAAAGATACTGAACCATCCCGAGCAGGCGACGCACACCTGCACTGTCACTCGGCTGTGGCATTTCAACAATAGCTCGAACTTTATCTGGCTGCACCTTTAACCCTTCACACGATGCAATGTGACCGATGAACGGAACTTCTTTCTTCTTAAGTTGTAGCTTCTCTTTGTTCAGGTGAAGACCCTTTTTAGCACAGACGTCAAGAAAGCAGATTAATTTTCGGTCGTGATCCCGGATGGCTTCCTCTTCGCTGTTGCCACATCCATAAATGACGAAATCGTCAGCAATGACCTCAACACCTGCAAGACCTTCTATAATCTCGTGCATTCTTCGGTGAAACACTTCGGATGCTGATGAGATTCCGAAAGGGAGTCGCAGAAAACGGTACCGTCCAAACGGTGTGTGAAAGGTTGTCAAATGTGATGAGCTCTCAGTGAGTGGCACATGCCAATAGCCATTGCGGGCGTCCAACACTGTGAAAACCTTGGCATTATGAAATTTGTGCACAACATCGTCAATGTTGGGAATTTGATAATGCTCTCGTCGCACAGCTTTGTTGAAATCACGCGGGTCCAGGCAGATTCTGAGCCTTTCATTCTGCTTTGGAACTAGGACAATGGATGAGATCCATTCAGTTGGACATTCTGTTCTTGCAATAATGCCTTTGTTTTCCAAGCTGGTCATATCATTCTTCAATTTCTCATGCAAGGCGACTGGAGCACGTCTAGGGTTGTGTAGAACTGGACTAATGCTTTCATCCAGCTTAATCCGATATGGAGTGTCCAGCAATCCTACTTTGTCGTCAAACACGCTCGAGTACTGGTTCAAAATGTCAACTTCTGACAGGGGTCCCGAAATGGAAAAGAGAGTGCTTGTAGTTCGCATCAGAGTCAGCGATCTCAACCAATTTCATGCCTAAGCATGCCTTTCGACCCAGAATCGGGCGGTAATTTGGTTTATCAATTATCTTGCAATTCAATTTGCAGGTTGTGTCCCGACGTCTGACAGTTATTAATGCATTTCCAATCACTGGAATCTTGTTGCCTCCATACACAACAATGTATGACGGTGTCGAAGTTCGCTGGACGTGGTTCAATTCAAAGTCACGTGTGGCCGGCTTGTATATGTGTAGAGGGACAACATTGCATGCAGCTCCCGTGTCAAGTTGGAATTTCAACAGATTTCCACTTTGTAAGTGAAATGTGACTGTCTGGTCATCTGTAAGTTCCGATAAGATTGCGAAGACCATGAACTCCTCACTCTCGCTCTGAGCTTCTATTTGATTGACTCTGCTTCGTCGACACTTGCTTGCAAAATGGTTCATCATGCCACATGCTGTGCATATTCTACCCCAAGCTGGACATTTGAATTTGTTAAGTTCGTGACCTTGTCCACAAAACCTGCAGTCTGAAACTGTTTTTGCATCTGACTGTAAAGTCGACTTTCTCGGACGAGATGATCTGTTGGGCTAATTATACATCGCATGAACAGGTTCTGGAGGGGTGTGCTCCAACTGCTTCATTTGCGCTTAAGAAACTTCAGCGCTGCGACAAATATCTAGCGTGCGTTGCAAATCCAAGCTGTCTGTGCGTAGCAATCTCTCTCTGACCTTGCTGTCACTGATTCCAAAAATTATGCGATCACGCAGAACTTCATCAGGCGTCTGTGTTGGGAATTTACATGTGAGCGACAAGTCTCTAAGTTCTGTGACATAAACGTCGAAAGATTCACCTGGTAGTTGTTGCCTTTTATTGAACTTGAAACGCTCAAATGGGACGTTGACTTTTGGAAGAAAGGGTGCATCAAATTTGGCAATAATGTACGGCAAAGAATCTTTATCTGTTGGCTTGGTCCATTGGAACGTGTTGAAAATCCTTCGTGCGTCTTTGCCAATACATGTCAAAAATGTGGATATTTGCACCTTTTGATCCTTAGCATCTAACTCTAGTGCAATTGCATAGTGAGACCATCCATCTTTCCAACACCTCCAACTTTCCGCCGCCTGAGGACCTTCTACGTCTAGCGAACCAGGGGTCGGCAATGAAGTGTACATATCAAATCTCTAACTAATTCACAATGGCTTTTAAAAAGAGATTGGGGAGTCGAGAGCACTCCTAGCACCATGTAATGTTCTCTTCAAGTACATGTAGCAAAGTGAAAACGACTTATTGCTTCCAAGTCGAGTTCGTCACTTGTTCTGAAGTCTCGATACTTTTATTCAAACTTCTTGCTCTTTAAACAAAACACACATTATTTAAACAAACTCAATAATGTCACAAAAGTCAATCATAATCGGCTAAATCATCATTACGGTCATTTATCAAAGCCAATAGTTTAGAGGTGAAAGTGAAGTCGCGGTTGCACATGACTTGCAATCAATGTTCCTGCCTTGGAAGACATTACTCGTGTTACAAAGTGATTGATGCGGCAGTCATTCGTTGCTTCCGTCTCAGCTCGCGTGTTCAGTTATTGAATGAAGGTCCTCAAGTCGGTATTTTTTCAATTATTTTGTCTCAACCTTTTGCTCCGCAACTTTGCATCATTTGACCGTTGTCGCGTCAATGTACATTTGTGAGATAAATGGTGATCAGATGATGGATTTGTCAGGATAATATCGATTATGACATGTATTGAGGGCATTGCAGCTGTTAATCAATGTCTTACTGCATTCGAACTGGTAGATGACAGGCTTCGGGTGTTGTTTTTATATGCGGAATTTTATTAATTTTTCTATTCATCCTCACATTTTGTCCGTATGATGTGTAACCTCTACATCTCGCATATCACACTCGTTTTCGTCTTAACCTTTCTCCATTCTTCTTTTTTACCATGGTCAATCCAATAATGTTATAATACTCGAACTTAATGATGACAATCCTTCCATTCCTTTCATTGCTACCACTTCATTATCTTTTGTTTCTTCTACTTTGTCATCTTTTCTTTAAAGCATTTTATGCACTTTAATCCTGTTCATTTATCCCACATTCATATTTTCCACAATTCACAGCTAAATTACATCTGGTGCTTTCTTTCCGCTCTGAAAAAAGGGTTTATATATAACTCTTCCATCTACGATGACACTGAACTTGTGATCCCTGTTTTGCGTCACTTCCTTTCGCATTTCTCTCACAATTTCTCATTCTTCCACAGTTCTATCCGTTACACCATGAAAATTTTCTCTAAACTTCAACTTCCTTGCTCGTCTCAAAGTTTCTAAGACTTCTCTTTTGTTTTCCATTCTGGCACTTACTAGGCGATTCCCCTCTCTACTTCCGACTATTTGTGCTTCCATTACATTCGATTCTATACCCCTTCTCCATTATCTCCTATAGCGTGACAGTTTCATCCAATGTGTCACTTCCCTTTCCTTTCAACTCAAAAATCATCACATTATTTTCTTTCGCCAATATACCTTGCACCTTAAATTCACTCATATTTTCTCTTCATTTGCGACACCTTCAAGTGTCCCACTCTCCTCTTTCTTTTATTCATTCTCTTCTTTTGAACTTCAGTGAATTGAGTTTCTTCTTGCTGCTGTATTTTCTTCTCGTCCTTCTGCTCTGCTTTCTGACTGTCGGAAGGCCAATGTCTCATAAATTCGTTTAGTTCAAACCTCCATGCAACCCATATTCTTACTTCATCTTCACTATATAGTTCCCTTTCCTTCCAGTGCTTCCATTTCACAGTTTCTTTTCTATTCTGCATTTTCTTCCTCTTCATTATTCTTCAACTTCTTCAACGCCTCCACCTCCTTCTTTAGCCTGTCTTCCACAAACAGTGTTTCACATTCTCTTTTCTCTCTTCATCCTCTTTTTCCTCATCCTTATTCCATTTTCAGGGCTTCCACCTCATTTTCTAATCTTTCCTCAGTTATCCTAACATCAATCCTTCCCACTTACTTTCTTTCCCCTTCTTTCGATTTTTTAAGCCTCTACCTCACTTTCCAGTTCCTGTACTGGACCTTCTCATTCATTTCCTTGTTTTCTTTCTTCTCCATCCTGTCAACTAAACGGATTCCACAGCTGGCTGAACTCCTTTTTCATCTCCTCATTCCTTTTCTTGATGATGCTGCCACCAAACTTTACATTGACCGCACTCAACCCCGAATCTTTGGTCCTTTGGAAAAAATCACACCACCATAAAGACCAACAAAGAACAACTAGATGCCATAAGCCAATAACCAATAAACATGCAAAATACCCGCTCACCTGAACAAAAGCCATGTTAGCGAATAAAGCCAAAACTTAAGCATAATATTTGCTACAAGCAACACCGATTACTTAGTAACTCAAAATATATCGAAAATCATGAATTTTTCTATATCTTCTTGCTTAGACATATTTAATATATTTAGAGGAACTTCTTTCTGGGTTGGAAATGGTTGTTGCAACGGCTTTGCCTCAAGTGTCTATTGACATGACTGAGACAAATGTTTTTTGAAATACAAATTACAAAAGTCATTCTGCGTGTCAACATTCATCTTCCAGTTAAATTTAGGCATAATAGTCCGGGAGCCAGCGTGAAGTTGTGCAGGGAACGAGGTAGTACATAAAACTTTCACATAGCATAGTACACCTCTAACCTACTGCAAAACTTCGCGTCTGCCGGATAAGGTCATTTGCTTTTCAGAAATAGAGAGGATAAGACAATCCTATGTACCGTATTTCCAGTGGTAAAATTGTGACATTTAAGGTGTTGACTCCATTTTTTCGAATTTTTGCTCATAAAAGTTACACAAATTGGTATTTTTTGAGCTGGTTATTATAGAAATCATCTACAGATCATGATCTTTCAAATGAGTTATAATTCAGTGACAGAGGATGAAGTAAAGTGTACAAACAGACACTTTTCGTTAAAGTATATCAACAATTTTCCTGAAATTTCTATGTTAAAATTTGCAGTTACACCAACGAAAAGTGTCTGTTTGTACACTTTACTTCATCCTCTGTCACTGAATTATAACTCATTTGAAAGATCATGATCTGTAGATGATTTCTATAATAACCAGCTCAAAAAATACCAATTTGTGTAACTTTTATGAGCAAAAATTCGAAAAAATGGAGTCAACACCTTAAATGTCACAATTTTAACACTGGAAATACGGTACATAGGATTGTCTTATCCTCTCTATTTCTGAAAAGCAAATGATCTGATCTGGCAGACGCGAAGTTTTGCAGTAGGTTAGAAGTGTACTATGCTATGTGAAATTTTTATGTACTACCTCGTTCCCTGCACAACTTCACGCTGGCTACCGGACTATAAACTCCAACAGTGAGCACATTAGTTATACTAATGAATTACACTTGTTGTAGTGTACACTTGTTGTACAATTTTATGCTATCACCTTCAGTGAATCAGATTTCCTATCTCAACTCTTTATTTGACTTTGACTTTTTATTTTATTTTGACTCTTTATAACGCCGATTTCATATTTTGATCATTCTGTAGTTCAGGGACACAGTAAAAACTTCGACAAATGTAAAACACATAGAGACACTAAATTATATTCCATACAAGCAACTTTTTAATAAATACACACGTAGACCTATATTTATCAGGAAAACGGCGTTGTTTAATTGATAATGATTGTCTAATTTAAACCTAAATTTTGCGCAGAAAATATAAATCCTTTGAAATTCTACTTGGATCTCCTGGACGTGCTATTCCAACAACTAATCAATTCTGTACCTGATTTTATTCGGTACTCATCTATAGGTGTCTTCATGCATCAGGAATCTCCAGTCTCAATGTTACACAAATCTTTCAAGAAGATGCAATAACTGACAGGCATAACTAGTCCTCCGCCAAAATAGAAAAGCTCTGTTTAAGCGTGAATGTTATTCTTAAGTTTAATGAAACAAGTTTCAATGTTATTTGGCCGGCCAATTATGATGACAGAAAGCAGAATATTTCTTCGACCAATCGATTAGAAACAATATAACGTTCTCCAACGTTTCGCCTTGGGTTGAACACGGAGTATGAAACAAAAGACCCTAAAATTGGACATTTACCGGTATATCTGGGCTATTTCATTACATTTCAGTCAGTTCAGCATTTCGCCGGAACGTCCAGTTATTTACATATCTATGGAAAATGGTCAAATCAATACAACTCAATTTTCAATGCAATGTCTATCCCGAACATGCCGGTAAACTGATGACGAATTATTCTTCACGTGCTCTCTTATCCTGGTCATCATTGTAAAATCATTGTGCTGATTCCCAATGTAAAAGGAGTAGCAAAATTTGCAATTAATTTGATATATACACACATCCTTTGATGCCACAATCCACTCCATCACCAGCTAAACAAACCACACAATCTTCTTTCAAACAAAAATCTGTCCTTCTTAGGCTGAAGAGTCGTTGCCAGATTGCGTGATTTGAAGCTGATGTTGAGATGATCGTTTATCTTGCACTTTTTTGCTATAGTGCTTATTTGCCTGACTTGAACTTCCAACAAATATGGCAAGGTTCGGTAAGCTTTTTTCTTCTCTTCTCTCTGAGTTCTTGGTTGAGATTTTTCTTTAAATAAACACTTTCGTATTACTTGTTTAGGGCATCCATTTGCGCAATATCTACGAGCATCCCTCATTAAACTAATTCCAACAGCATTCACCTTCCTTGTATCAGAGCCATGCGATATCGATCTGTTAAATCCGCTTGTGAGGATATTCATTTGAACTGATCGAGGATAATGAGACATCCAGGGTATAAGGACCTGAATGACATGGCTTACAGTACAAAGAAAATGAAAAACCACCATCTTCACTTGCTACCTTTAAATCCAAAAATGGTAATTCGTCCTACTCAAGCTCCTCCATAGTGAAATTGATGTACATGAATCAATATTATTAGGCTACTAAAAGTAAGAATATCAGTTGATGATATTCCTTCATAAATGAAAAATACATCATCGATGTAACGACTCCACAGCAAGATTTCAAACAGCGGAATGGTGTTCAAATTGGCAATGCAGTAGTCTATCCGTTGCATGCGCTATATATTTATGCATTACATAGAAAAGCAAATTCTATCGTAATTCGATATCAAAATCTTGTTATGGAGGCGTAATGTCCAATTTTAGGGTCTTTTGTTTTATACTCCGTGTTCAACCCAAGACGAAACGTTGGAGAACTTTATATTGTTTCTAATCAATACCTTGGTCGAATAAATATTCTGCTTTCTGTCATCTTAATGAAATGCTAAAGCTCCTCCAAGGTGGTATGATATCTTAATTGTGACTTAGCTCATTTTCGACTGAGCCCGCGTTACCTGGTTGCCAGCATTGTCATGATGACGATGACAATGAAATCTAGCAGGAGGAAATTGAGCCCAAGTTAACTCGCATCGGTAGGAAAGACAAATATCGCTGACAGCGCATTCAACAGTAATCCTTCAGAAACTGAGCCCGAGTTAACTCGCAACGCTTGGCTGACACTAATTTTCTGGCAGATATACATGTATTTCCACTGTTCACGAATAACAACCATGCTCGGAATTCTGTAGTGTTGCAATTTCACAGCAATTTATTGCTCCAATTGTAGCAATTTATTGAAATGGTCGAATTCATTTATAGCAGAGACAAGAATGTTCATGTAATTGTCTACATACTGATGTCTATCTTCATTTACCATTAACGGTTGCATAAGTCAGGAGATCTTTGAAACCAGAGGTTATCAAAAATTAGTTGCTATTAATTTTGGGCAAGAAATCAATTAACTTTAATTGCAGCAGGAAGCAATCAATTAATTGCAATTATGCGGTGGTATTATGTGGCTGCACCAATCATTTAATTGTAATTATGTGGATTTTCCAATCAATTAATTGCAATGATGCGGCTGTACCAATCAATCCATTGCAATTATGCGGCTATGTTGATCACTTAATTGCAATTATGTGGCGGTGACAATCAATTAATTGCAATCATCTATCATCACTGAATAGATTTTGAATTGTTCACTCTGTTACTTCACTTAAACAAATTAGGCTACATGAACCTACATGGTTTACAAGTCGCATAATAGCTTATTATCAATTTGGATATTGACCGGAGGAGACCCATTTCATCAAATACACATGAGTAACTATATTCTCAATTAGATGCGAATACTGCCAAATTTTATCACAAACTTATGTTCATGCATCACAATTTTAGTGACAATCAATTATTGAAGCAGGTGAATGAATGATCACAAGCGCACAGATAACAGAACACAAAATGGAGCTTTAAAAGTTGTCATACTATTGTAATATAGAGATGTTAAATACTACGTTGTCACCAGATAGTTCCTGATTAAAATCTTGAAAATTATCAGCTTGTGAACATGTTTAGCATCCAAATACATATTCACTGAAGGTGGGATGTTTATAGAGTGCCGACTAAAAAAGGTATCGATCGGCATACATCAAAATTTTTTATATGAAAGGATTCAGTTTTTTGCGGAGATTGCGTTCATGCTGCCCAATGAAATATTTGAGCAGTTTTTAAAAAGCTAAATTTTTGCAAATAATATATACACTGTAAAGCGCTCAATACCAATCACATACGAAGGATGCATACCAATATATTTTTTGGTATATTTCTGTATTCTCTTGGTATATATTTGTATGCTTTTCGTATGTTATTTCAAATGTGGTATGCTTTACATACTAAAGCCATACTAGCACAATGTTAAAAGAAATCATCAATCATCTCCAAAGTATCTTGATTTCAGGACTTTTGTCAATAAAGATCACACTAATGTTACTACTGTTCTGCAAGTAGTGAGATAATGACATTCAAGAGTCATTCTTTCAATACTGAATTCGATTTCAATACACGTAAGTCTAAGGCATTTCATGAATAATCAATAAGATTTCAACCATCAACAATTGTGCATCATGTAATTTTGAAATAAGGCATATTATCAATCCGAAATAAAATCACATTATAATTCATTAAACTCAAAAATAGTTATGTTTGAGATATATGAGTCAACATTATTGCACGAAAGATATCGTTTGAATGAATTGACGTTGATCAACTTGGCTCATAAAGTAGAGCTAACTAAACGTCCTGTTAATGTTGCTAGACAAGTAGCAACAACGACAATCTCGCGGGCATAATTCACAATAAATCTAATCTAGTTAAATATCACTCTATCAAACAAAAAATATTCGCGACTGGTATTACTGAAAAAAGTTATTTGACAGTAGTATGTAATACATACATTTTTTTGCTATGTAACTTAAAGCTGCACATACCAAATGGATACCAGATGCATACGAATAAGGATGAATTTGCATCGGGTCTCGTATATAAAACATACCAACAATTCGTGTTTCAGTGTAAAACATCCAATCACAGATAGAATAGTTCGTATCGCTACATACCAATCACATACGAAGGTAAATGAGATTTGGTATGAAAAATATACCAGATCTCTGTAAACATACGAGAATCTCGTATCAGATGTTAGTTTCAAATTGTATGTAATTTTGGTATATGTTTGTATGTAATTTTCGTATCCAGCGATTTACAGTGTACTATTGACATGAACACGATATAAAATTAGCATGAAACATGTTTGATATCAAAAGGAATGAATATCTGCTAACAAGCATCTTGATAAAGCGGAAATTAAGCTTACTATCAAGGGAATTTCATGAACCGCATTGGAATGGAAGTCTTCATTAAAAAAAGTCGAGATCTTATTGTGCTTTCTTGGCTGAAATTTCAAGTTTTTAATTATATTTTCATCGGTATGCTTTTATGATTCACTACATTTATGTTTCATTTCTTAAATCTGAGTAGTGATGTGGAGCCATTTACATCTTTCAAAGTTAATTGAAATAATTGTCTTTGATTGACAATACCCAACTGTGTTCAGCTCGAGTTCCGTTAATAAAATCAAAACTGTGTACACATTGGGGATTTAATAAATTCTGAGTTGCTGTTCTACCTAATCGTAATATACATACTCTATGGTGATGGCATTGCAAACTCATCAGTCAATTAAATACCTTCCCTTACTACGCAACTCAATCAATCAATTGGGATCATTCGATGACACCGATCAATTAAATGCGACCAATTGATTGTAATTAATTGCTATGCAATTAGTTTTTGATGACCCCTCTTTGAAGCTTTGCGTCATTGAATGCTGCTTTCGAAGTTTCTTTTTATGATTGTTTTTCCTGGTACGTGGAGACAACATTGTTTATAGTGTGTTGCATTCAGTAACATAGCACGAAGAACTACGACTCTGTCAAATCTTTACAAGTATTTTTGTCGGTAGTTTTGCTGTATTCTCAATCTGAACGAATTCGTAATTCTTTATCCTCATCCTTCGATATGATTACGTCCTATCTTCAGAAAACCGTAATAAATCCCTCTTATACCCACACTATGAAAGCTTCCACAAAACATTTTTCATTATATATTCATATCTACTTTAGATGTACAATCAATATTCAAAATTGTATTTTCAAAAATGTATTGGTTTTATTGATTTTTGAGACTATAGCAAATTTGCGCCTCTAAAATTATAGCACCTGTAATACCTGAAACTACCAGTGATAGAAAATTGCAAAATTCTAACTGACTAGCTGCATTCATATTGAAATGAACATCTGAAATAGATACAAACAGCATACAAATTACAAACATTATCTAAAAAGAGTTTCAAGTGTAACATGTAATGGCAAACTATACTACAAATAAGATTCAAATGTATTTTCAAACAAAACAGCTACATAGTGTTACTACAACTAACATTCAAAAGGAGTCTCAAAAGTGCACTGAATAACGGCATATATTTTGAATTCTCAACTCATAAAGTATTTACGGTTTATACAGACGCACTTACAAGCAGGCATTCATATCATGATAAATTCTACCATGTCTTTACATACCGGTATATATGCTTACAGTTGCAAGCACTACTTGTGATGATAAAAGTAGAAGCAATTTTTCTTATTGTTCAAGCACAAATACACTTCACACTGACAACATTTGAAACGTGCAAATATTGAATTCGAGGGGCATCTCGCAGTGACTGCGTTTTTCACAATAAATGGTGAAATGTCCATGGTCATCGAACCGAATTTCTGCTGATGGAGTCACAGAAGCCGAGGACACTCTCTTGTTCTTTTGTGGAATAAGCGCAGGAGTCATCGATGGTCGACCAACTGGAGCCTTCACTTTTATCAAACATTCTGAAACTTCCAGCTGGAATTGTTTGAGCGGCATTTATGAGTCATTTGCATGCGGTATGTTCGCATGACGGCGAAACAATTAACCATGCATTCACAAGAGCGACATGCAACATGTGATGCAAAATGTACACCATCGATTGCTCTTGAATGTATAGAACTCTACTTGTTCTGGGCGACCAATGAGTCCATGAGATCAATGCCACCCATGAACCGGTTGTACTCGCGAATCACTTCTGGACAGAAAATCATGATGTACTCTTGTTTTCGTCTGTTGTGCCGTCGTATTTCTGTGTTAGAATCAGTGCTGCAGTACGTCAAAATAACGTGCACGGATCGATTAATTATCAAACCATTTGGTAGCTGCAACGGTTTCGTCGCTGTTCACGAGATGATCCTGGCTTCCACGACCAGAGTCTTTCAATTGTTTTTCTTCTTTGAATGGTAATTTGATTCTATTTGGGCGAAACGTGCCGTTGAAATGGAGACCACGACTTTGGAGGACTTGGATCAAGGGGATTGAGACAAACCAAGTGTCGGCGTATATTTTGAAAGTGACATCCTTGGGCAATGTGTCTACGAGACGAATTGCTACGTTACTGCTAACACCAGCAGCCGAGGCCGGACGAAGAAAACTGCTGGTGAACATTTCATAGTCGTACACCACTTCACTAGATCCGGCTCGACAATAAAGGTTGTAATGCCATTTGTCTAGTTTTTTTGGTTGTGTTGCCGAGGACCACGTATATCTTTGTATGCAATTGACATATCTTCTATGGCTCGAGGATGCTGTTCTGGATGAATATTCAAGCAACTTTGTCTGAGACTTTGCAGAAATGGTTGGATTTTCCAATCTTTGTTGATTTTGCCGATATTCGCGTCATTGTTGTTGACAAAATGAATAAATCTCAATAATTTCTGGAATCTATTTCGCGACATGATAGACGAAATTGGCTCAAAACAAGTGAACTTGGACCAATAGTCGCCACTGTTATTCATTTTGATTGCACCCATTTTCAATAACATGTCAACAATCATTTCGGAAATGGTAGTTTCGTTCCTGATGAAATTACAGTCAGTGATGCAAACTGAACCTGAATTTCTTGTAATAGCACTGCTAGTTTCAATGGTAGAACATATATTATGAAAAAGGCTCCAACACCTCAAAGACACGTTCCCTGCTTGGAATACTCTTAATTATGCCTGAAGCAGCAATGCACAGGAGGATTAATAATTTGACATGCGGCCGGAGTGGGGTTTTAATTAAGTTATTTAATTCTTCGATATTCTTCTTTTCATCACTCGAGTGACTACTTGGAACGCCACAAAGTAGGACAAAAATATACGCGTTCGAAAGCGATTTCCTAGCGATATAAATAATACTCCTAAAATTCGTGAAATTTGTAGATGTGAGATTACCCACATCAAGGCGAGGGAGAGGCACAAGATAAACATTTTCACACCAAGATGAGATCCACATTTCTGGATCACTTGCTTCATGAAGCTAAGCTAAGACGTCCTTCAGATTTCCCCAAGACGAATGTATTGTCTGCGCGAACGCTCAGGTCTTTAACACTGTCATCACCGAGACAATAATTTTTTTCATTTGAATGTATTTCTACTAACTGTAAAGTAAATGGATTTCATTCAGCCCATGAACAGCTTGGTAACAAGTGAAACCGGTTGGGTATAATCATTTAGTTTTTATTTAAAACTTTGTAAGTCAAGGTGTTTCAATCATGTATTGATATTATTTCCAATTTTCGAGTCAGTGATTTTTACAATATGAATGAATCAAAATGAATATACATAAAAGAAACAGTATTTGACTCGAAAGAAAAGTCTGTCTGAATTCCCGACAGGCTTCGTCTGGTTGGTGACAGGCTACTCATGGGAATGAATTTATCAATCATGAATAAATCATGAAGCAAAATTCGAAGCATAGACCTCAAAATCAAAATCAAAGAACCTATACATAGATGCTTGCATGCGAGTGTCTTAGGTCAGCCATGATTTAGTGTAGGCTTGTGCATAGAACTAAAAATGGATTCTTTCCGCTCTCTTTCTATGCTGGTAGAGTTAGGCCCCAGCTGAAAGAATGGAGCAGCCTCAAATTTTGATGCCTGATCTTTTGCACACGTTGCAATATGCCTACTCACTTCCAGAGTCATGTAATTGGCATTATCCATTTGTTGTCTATGAATAGTAAGACGATTACGGAACATATCTCTCGTTTGCCCAATATAAAATTGTTTACAGGACTTGCAACGCAAAGTGTAGATAACAGTTTTAGAGGTGCACGTTAAGTTGGAGTTATTGCTAAAACTTTTATTATTATTGCCAATTTTAAAGCTGATCGTCTTCCCTGTCAGCAGTGTTCGACAACATTTGCATTTTGGCTCTCCACATTTAGATATCCCTGTAATCGTCCTTCGATTATTGTTACTTAATATTCTGAGTACCGATGGAGGCTGTTTGAAGCTATTAACTAGTTTAATATCTTGAAAGAGATTCATTAACTTAATGCTATTCATGGCTGGTGAAATGACCTTCTGATAAACATTAGGATTATTCTTATTATAAGTGCAAATAAATGGCATGTTATAATCTAAATCATTTGATTTAATGTTACTAGTCATAGTACCTGATGAAGCAGGAGTAAAAGCATTTTCAATTAAATTGTTCAATTGTTTGCTATCTTCTTTTGAGACGGTTTTATTTATGCGGTTAGCAAGACAAAAAGGAATATTTCTCAAGGTATGTTAAAGATGACCCGAGTAAAACGGAACATAATTTGACTGTCCGTAATGTTGTGATATATATCCGTCTCTATCTTATTTGAGTTCTTGTCGATATACACCCAAACATTTAAGAAGATAATGGCTTCTCGGCTATGATCCATTGTGAAATTAATATTATCATGAAGATCATTTAAAATATTGAAAAAATTTTGCAAATTACCATACTTTTCATCCCAGGTTATGTAGCAGTTGTCAATGTACCTCATCCAGTTACATATAACAGCCTCACCAGTGTTTGACTCATAAATTTCTCTCAGTCTTGCGTGTAATTTTTCCTCTAAAAATGCCATGACAAGGATCGCATAAGATGCGGTACCTTGTCACCCATTGCTGTAACAGATATCTGAACGTAAGTAGCATCTTCAAGCGTGAAATAGTTGTTCTCAGGAATAATGAGAAGTGCATCTAAAATAAATTGTCAATCGAATCTACCAGGTATGCATGAATTCCTATCTACTAGCCAAAGGTTGATAGCCTCCATGCCCAAGGAAGTGGATATCTTAGTATACAAGGAGACGACATCAAATGTAGCTAAAGTGACCTTAATGGGACTTGATGTTGTTTTACGCAATCTTTCCAGGAAATGAAAGGTGTCTCTGCAATAACCTTGAGTCAGTGGTACTAACGGTTTTAATATTTCATCCACAAAGGAGCTAAGATGAGAGGTTGGCGAAAAGGAGCACGAGATAATAGGGCGAAATTTCATATTAATTTTATATTCGTGGGAGCTGTAGTAGCAATAAATCCAAATTCATCCGGTGTCATATTGCTGAAGTATTGGATATGTTTATGGATTTTGGGTAACCCATGCATGAAAGGCATCTGACACTGAAAATTGATTAAGTAGTTCTCTTCATTTTTTGTAAGTTGACACAATCCATTATACTGCTTAATAAAATTCTTAATTTTGTTGATTGCAGTTGTCATCGTATATATATATAAGTGATTAATAATTTCTTAAGTATTTTTATCACATAAATGTTCATTAAGCATTCTAGTCTGGTAAAATGAGTAATCAAGAATGACCAATGAGCCTCCCTTATCTGCTTTAGTCTGCAGTGACTCGTTTTCTCTTAATGCTTTTAAACTTTCTCTTTCTAATTGTGAAAGATAATAGCATGGTTTATTCCTAACATTTTTTAGTTCAGCTGTATTATCAGTTATTACATCAATTATCGTATCTAGCTTAGTACAAGATCCTTTGCACGGAGTGAAGTTGGATCTATTACGTTTAACATCAATGTTGCCTAGCTCGTCTGTACATGTAAAATCTTTGAAAAACTCCATCAAACGGAGTGTTCTACATAACTCCATCACTTCTACTTCCATTGTGTCAGTATTCTTGGATGGATATGGAGCAAATTTACCACCTTTAGATATTAAACGTTTAGAGCAATTACCTAGCCCATACAGATGACAAGTTAAAGCAACAGACACCCGTTATCCTAAAAAAGAACTACTAGTCTCATCAATTTCCAGCACTTCGTCTGCATGAACATCGTCTACAGTCAAGCAGAAACGATTAGCACGCTTGTAATTTCTGTTACGATTGTTATTATATCTGAATGAATACTTATCATCAAAATTGTAGTTTCCGTAATTCCTAAAGTTTCGGAAATTTCTGTTGTATCTGTTATATGTAACTGGATGAGGTACATTGACAACTGCTACATAACCTGGGATGAAAAGTATGGTAATTTGCAAAATTTTTTCAATATTTTAAATGATCTTCATGATAATATTAATTTCACAATGGATCATAGCCGAGAAGCCATTATCTTCTTAAATGTTTGGGTGTATATCGACAAGAACTCAAATAAGATAGAGACGGATATATATCACAACATCACAACATTACGGACAGTCAAATTATGTTCCGTTTTACTCGGGTCATCTTTAACATACCTTGAGAAATATTCCTTTTTGTCTTGCTAACCGCATAAATAAAATCGTCTCAAAAGAAGATAGCAAACAATTGAACAATTTAATTGAAAATGCTTTTACTCCTGCTTCATCAGGTACTATGACTAGTAACATTAAATCAAATGATTTAGATTATAACATGCCATTTATTTGCACTTATAATAAGAATAATCCTAATGTTTATCAGAAGGTCATTTCACCAGCCATGAATAGCATTAAGTTAATGAATCTCTTTCAAGATATTAAACTAGTTAATAGCTTCAAACAGCCTCCATCGGTACTCAGAATATTAAGTAACAATAATCGAAGGACGATTACAGGGATATCTAAATGTGGAGAGCCAAAATGCAAATGTTGTCGAACACTGCTGACAGGGAAGACGATCAGCTTTAAAACTGGCAATAATAATAAAAGTTTTAGCAATAACTCCAACTTAACGTGCACCTCTAAAACTGTTATCTACACTTTGCGTTGCAAGTCCTGTAAACAATTTTATATTGGGCAAACGAGAGATATGTTCCGTAATCGTCTTACTATTCATAGACAACAAATGGATAATGCCAATTACATGACTCTGGAAGTGAGTAGGCATATTGCAACGTGTGCAAAAGATCTGGCATCAAAATTTGAGGCTGCTCCATTCTTTCAGCTGGGGCCTAACTCTACCAGCATAGAAAGAGAGCGGAAAGAATCCATTTTTAGTTCTATGCTCAAGCCTACACTAAATCATGGCTGACCTAAGACACTCGTATGCAAGCATCTATGTATAGATTCTTTGATTTTGATTTTGAGGTCTATGCTTCGAATTTTGCTTCATGATTTATTCATGATTGATAAATTCATTCCCATGAGTAGCCTGTCACCAACCAGGCGAAGCCTGTCGGGAATTCAGACAGACTTTTCTTTCGAGTCAAATACTGTTTCTTTTATGTATATTCATTTTGATTCATTCATATTGTAAAAATCACTGACTCGAAAATTGGAAATAATATCAATACATGATTGAAACACCTTGACTTACAAAGTTTTAAATAAAAACTAAATGATTATACCCAACTATATATATATATATAGGCATCTCAGAAGGCGCATTGCCAAAGAAATGAGAAATTCAAAAAGGTCAAAATGTTCCCTATCCTCAAGTCTAACAAATTCGTGAATCACGTATAGGCCTACGTGTGATCGCTGCACAATGCTATACATTTGCGCAAGTAAACAAACACCATGAAAGGTGAGCGAAGGTTCAAAACAAGACAAGCAAACGCATACATTTGTCCTCTCACAGCAGCTGCCGATTGTTTACCTACATTGTTTGTTTACGGAAATGAGAAAACATATTGAAGAAGTTTGAAAAAGAGCTATTTAACTTGTAAAATATAACTTGCATATTCGTTCTCCTCACATCGCAAGGATTCTGAAGATACTAAATACTAACATTTTAGATGAAAAAGTGAGAACACAACATTTTTAGTTAAAAGAGTCATGATTTTGTGACTTCACGATAGCACTACTTCTTTCCTAGTTCACCGATTTTAATGATCAGTATGTCAAAAGAGGGTTCAGAAAATGCTCTTTCTCCCAGTGCCTGATTTATTATCAAACTCACATGTTATCTTTTTGAAGCATTGCGATTTGTAAATTGAGCGATTTTTATGTTTTGAGTACTGCTCAGCAAATACAATAGCGGTATCATTAAAGCTTATATTAAAGCTGAGAATGCAAGCTCTCGAATGATATATGGCACGTTGATGTGCGACATGATTGGAAGGCATGAGAATCGATTGAATTTCATTGTACTTTATATTTCACAGTGCTATAATCTCTATGATTATTGCTTCCATAATATAGTTTATGCCTTCCAAAGTGTGCATAAATTTCAAAGAGTGCAATAAACATTCTTTATTGCACTCCTTCATTGAAATACATTAGCACATAGAAAGTTTTCTCGACTTCTGTAACACCTAAATCTTGTAAAATTTTGATATCTTGTATGACAGGATATTGCATACTCGTGCATACTCAATTCAAAATTGCTTTGGTTTGATTTTCAAATCATGTTAAGGATCATGATCATAGATTCTGGTAGTTCTGTGAAATATAAAGTTACTTACAGAACTCGTGCAAAGATATCCAGCTTAATTGCATTTTTCTCGATCAACAAACTATGCCCTCGCCCTTCGGGCTCGTGCATAGACATGTTGATCTCAAAAAATGCAATAAAGCTGGATACTTTGCACTTGTTGTGTAAATAACTATTAGGTGGTCCGTTTTTTGTGATCAGCTCTGTATTACAGAGTGTCGGAATTCTATGGGTCAAACTTTGATGGAATTCTGTAGCGGCTAGTAGTGAGACATGTTTTCTGACACGGTTTAGCATAGTGGTGAATCTATGGCGACTTTCGTGACCGGGCAGTTGAGCTGCAGTGTATATCGGCTATTCTAATTTAGCTTGGCTCCCGTCAATAATTTATCTGTATTCAGGTAAGCAGCTTTAGTTAACTGCTTGCTCAACTGCATGTTGGCTACTTGTGCCATGCAGGCAAAGAGTTACTTTACTTCTATTGTACTGTCATCAATTGCGTTTCCATTGTCATTCAATCTTCTCGCACATATAGAAGATAGAGAAATAGAGTAGTACCTAAGCCACTAAAACTGACGGAAATCTTATCAAGCATATTTTTTTGTCATTTGATTCAAGTGACTACATTGACAGATTGCAAGATTGCAAGCTACAGAACGATATTATGAAAAACTTCACGCAGTACTATGCTTCATGTTTTTTGAAAATGCTTTGCATTCACTTACTGCTCTTAAAAGCAAAATGATAAAAAACATTGAAACAACACCTATTGATTTATTGCCTTTTGATGTAAATCACTCATTATCATTCTTCCCACGGGTTCAGTTTGCTGTTTTTTAAGTCCGAATGTAGCAGACAAATTCGACATCATGGTGAGCAAGTCAGCTCGCACATTTTCAGCTTTGGGCCTTTCTCTTGCATCAAAACTTACGCATCCTTCAATTAGAGCATGATAAGCGTATGGAATTCCTTCATCGGGATAATCCAGTTTAGCTTCACCATTACGAATCAAATTTGCAAGCTCAAACATGTTGTTATCCATGAGTTTGGTAAAGACAGTCAAACCATGATACATCTCCCACAGCATCAATCCTAAAGAGTAGATATCAGAAGCAGCAGAACATCCATGCTGAGAAAGAACTTCTGGGCTCATGTACAATGTTGTCCCTGCAGTTGTGGTCGTCACATCCGTACGTCCTTTCGATAATCCAAAGTCACACAACTTCAGAATGAAGCCATTATTTTCCTTTACATACAAAATGTTATCTAATTTGAGATCTCTATGAACAAAGTTGATTTTGTGCACCACAGCTAATCCTTCAGTTAGCTGAATAGCTAGATTTAGTGTTCGTTTGAAAGAATCCTCTTTCGCGAAATCAGTCTTCTGCTTGTATGGTAATAACTTGGCGTTGTTTTTCATTAGATCACTCAATGTTCCATCACAAAGTTCCATGACGAATCCGATTCTCGGTTCATTTTCATCAAAATATACCAAACCATATAGTTTGAGAATATTATTGTGATTTTCCTGACACAATCTACGCCATGCTATTTCTTCCATGTAAATATCGAAAGCAGCACCTTTTCTGATCGACTGTTTAATTATTTTCACTGCAACCTCACGTTTTAGTGTCTTGTTGGTAGAGCGATATATGTCTCCAAAGGCACCCATGCTAATTGCATTGTCTCGAAGGCCTTCAAAGTCTGTCTTTTCGTAATCATATTTTTTCAAATATTGTGCATGAAATCCATAAACGTCTTTCAAGATGTCTTCTATGCGTCCAAGTATAGGATTGAAACGTCTTTTCATACAGCTAAATTTTCGGGTGTCTTTCGACAAATGATCAATTCTATCCTTGAATTTGCGAATAGCGGGATCTTTATAGTTTTTAACACTATTTTGAACTTCTTGTATCTTTATCAGTATTGCTTCATAGATCAAGTCATCCAAGAGATTTTCATTGAAACTCTTTTTGACAAAGCTCTTGAGCCATTGTTTTGCCAAGCCACTCCTATCTGAATTGTAGCTTTTTAATTTATTTTTATTTCCAATCTTGTCGAAGGTCATAATGCTAGCAATAACCGGAAAAGAAATGGCACCACCGACCAGCACCAGAGGAATCCATATGACAGCTGTCATTCCAAAAAATACTTTCTCTAGGTTGCTGAGAAATTCTGACTTTGGTTGAATCATTGAGTTAGGATCAAATTGGATACCTCCGCCTTCACTCTTTAACAAATCATTCAATACTTGAGCTTGTCGCTCAATTTCCTCGAAAGTATTTCGACACAATTCCTTTATTTCTGCATGAAAGAGAGAAAACTCCGTTGCTTCATGATTAAGACTGAGACGGCGAATCACTCCGCCACAATTTTCATCACAGACTTCTTTATATTCATATGCATTGCGCTCATTCCAAAAGCGGATTTCGCGATCAATTCGTCGGATAAAGAATATTTGCAATTTTATTCCAACACTTTCGAAATCATCACCTTCTGGTAGGTCACTGCTAATTTCTTCATCATCATAATGCTCGTGATCGTTTTCAAAATCACACATCCGTTCCAATGTCTCTGTAGATCGAAGATGTTTCATCAGTCGTTGACGGAGTTGGGTTCTTCTTTCAGCTATCTGACGGTCTAAGTCTGAAAGGCGCTGATCAAAAGTTTGATTTAAACGAGCTAGAAGAGCTCGCAACACTTCCGCTTCCATTTCCTTTTCATCAGACCGATGTCTGGCAAAATTTACTTTGGTTCTTGTTAGATCAAGAAAAGATCGAACCAAGTTTTCTAACCAATTATAGGCAGTCACAAGTCTTGTGTTTAAGCACTTAGGAACAAGAGTATTTAGTGCTGATTGAAAGCGCACGAATTCGTCCGGTGGATTTGCTTTATTTCGAATCATAGCGAAATATTTGGTCACTGACATGAAGAAGACATTTTTACTTTCTCTGGCTTCAGGCCACAACCGAGCTAGCTTTTGAAGACATGTGGCTTTTAATTGTCGGGTCCTCTCTTTCGTTTCATAATCTTCCACTTTGTCCCATCGGTTGAACACGAAAATGACGCTATCAGCAGTCACACTGTCGGCCACCAAGCCATCTGAGGCACCATCGAGTCTTCCGATGTTATAATCTTGTAGCCTCTTTCGGATGTTTCGAATAAAACGTTCCACAGGCTCGTTAAAACCAGTGCAATTATCACTCATCAAAACAATAATGAACGCTGAACACTTAGGTAAATAATCGTGTAAGACATCATTCAGAACGGTAGTTTCTCGAATGCCTGGACTATCCACAAAGTATACACTTTCTCCCAAGTAATCAAGTGGACAGAAAAATTCAGCTCTCTTTTTGGACTGTTCTTCCATATCATCTCGGCTTGTAATAAAGTGTTCCCATTTTGCTTTCTGTTCACTGTCGTTTCCATCATCCAAGGCAAGAGTTTCAAATTCTTCTGAATTTTTCTTCAAACGCACCATTCGCTTGTCACCATTTTGTATTGTGCAAATCACTCCTGTGCATGGCTGTTCGGCCTCCGGAAGTAATTGTTCTCCAATCATAAGATTTATAAGACTACTCTTGCCAGATCCAGTCTCCCCAGCAATCAAAATCGGAGTTCTTCCATTTTGCATATCTAAATGCAAATTCATTAGTTTGTTTCTCCAAACATGGTGCTGACTTGGTTCCAAGTCGTTCTCGATTTCAACAAACGGTGCACCTCCTGTTTCGGAAAGGTGTTCAATAAGTTCGCAAATTTCACGGAGATCTTCACGCTTGCGAAAGTTTTCTTTGATTTCAGGTTCAATTGCTCGAAACGTCATGTTAGGTCTGTCATGAGTATTTATGAAACGAAGTCGTAGAAAAGTTTTGATATCTTCCAAAGTTTTCATTTCATTTGTCTCCACCTTTAATTTACGAAGCATTCGTATTCCATCACGATAAGTCAAGGCGTCTATATCCTCTTCCGTAGGCTTGAAAGCTGACTTTTCAGCTATTGTCGAACCATCCATCAGAATTGTTGTTGACTAATGAACGACTAGCCTGTGATGCATCATTTGAATTAATACTGACACTAATATATACATGTAGATAGCAGGTATGAGCGTAAATCCACTTAATCTGTCATAGATAAGAACAGGCATCAAATGAGTTCAGATTGATTGAGTATAGAAGATAAGTTTAATGACTATCTCTATTGCGATTTGTATTGTAATCGTTCTATTATGTGCAGAACGAATATCTGTAATGTTGTGTGTGTGTGTGTGTGTGTGATATTAGATGTATTTCTATTTTTGCGAACCTGAGCCAATACTTGAGTGCAATGTGAAATTTCGCATGATCGGCGACATCTTGTGGTGGGACGCTGTAGAAAAATTAAGTAACTTCATATCTGAATTGATTTCAACTCTCAGCAATTCTGACTAAACAAATTGTCATTCAAGATCAAAGTGAACAAATGTCTAGTATCTTTCTTCAATTCACACAATGTTTGAAATGTCTGCTAAACTACAATTTGCGATGCATGAAATTGTAAACCATCACTTCGAAAAGTCTTTCAATGAAGACTTTGTTCCGTGTGAATTTTATCAGTAAATGTGTCAGTTATATGGCTCAATGTCAGCACAAATTTGGTTTGGAATGCGCGAATTTACATGGGTTTGGAATGACAACATATGTTTTGGCGATATCGTTTTAGGATTTTCAAACCTTCACATTTGGACGCAAATACTACATAATTTGTGTTCGAAATTGAATTATTGCATGCAGTATGAGCAGTAAGGAAAACGCTAGTCAATGGAAGTCAGAAAGACTTTTTGAGCATCAATACGTGATTCGAATGTGTGACAGTAAAGTTCAAAAGTCAAATTCATTCTAAGAAAAAATGCATAATATTCGTTTGTTTTCATTGTTTCTAGTTTTTATACCACCATTTTGTATAGTTTCTTTTCAATTGAACAACATACTATCCAGCGGTCAAGGTAATCACGGTCGTAACATCTCCACGTTCAACATAATCTAGCTCTTTTAGTAATGGAGCAAATTTCACGAAACTGCACACCAATGAAAACAGCAGCTCGTTGTGACATTGAATGAAATTCAGAATTTAGCTCCCTTAAAATGCATATAATCATCAACAATGCATCATCACGGTCGAAGCAGTGTAAAATTGAACTGTATGGAGAACTTCATTTTTCAAATTTCACGAAACCCTTGAGTTACGGAGTGACTAACGATACTAGCATGAACTTTATGATGCTGAAGCTGAAAGCTTATTAAGGAAACTGCACCATTGAAATTGATTGATGTCGCTTAGTGCATGAAGTATGTGGGTTTGCATTATCACGGTCGTGGCATATTTTGCAAGCATGCGTGCGAAACTTATCAAATATCAGAAGCAACGACGAATGATGATGACAAGATATTCATTGAATCCAAGGCAGGGATCATCATTTTGATGAGACTACGACTCCGAGTGGCAAGTAGCTTATATATAGCCTAGTTTTTTGAAAAAAAACTGGTGCCCTGCATCATAGATCATTACAGGCTTGCCTGAACCTATTTTTAGTGATCATTGCTGATATCAATTATCAATCATTTTCGATGAAAGTTTATCAAGTGTCGCTTTGAGTTGGATGCATGCGACTCGGCTCCTCCCATCTTGTTGCTGCGTGCTTCACACGGTTTTTCTCCAGTCTATGGCAGGCAGGAAACCCCCCCCCCCTTCTTCACAAAATATGAGTACACTTTCGATTTTAATATGCGCTTTGGAGGAGAGATCACACACGATTAAGGTTAGGGCAAGAGGTAATGTTCTCAAACAAACTGGGATTTAATTTTTGTCTCTGATATGACCTTTGGTGCGTAGTTGATTAAGAAGACAATCCTCTTCTCACTATCACGGTTCATTCCCTCAACTATTACGACCTTTGCATGTAGCAGTGTCTCTGTACTTTTGTTTGACGGAGAAAGTTGACATCAAGACAGTGACAGCTATGCATGAGGATAACTAATTTGTTTGTATTATATTTCGGGTCTAGTTATAGGCCGGAGTCCGGAGTCCTATCATTTGATAGGACTCCGACTCCAGCAAAAATGATAGGACTCCGGGACTACAACTCCGCATCCCTGATCCAAAGACTGTGTAGCAGTGGTTCACCAGTATGTGCCGCATATTTGCTGATTGATCAATACTCTTTGCATCAACTGAAATTCTACAAAGAGTGTGAAATTATTAGAGTCAGCAATAATTTAAGAGATTATGTTGCGCATATAGCTTCTTATAACATGTAGTTGACCAAGTGACGGAAGATCATCATTCTGATAAAATGAGAAAAAAATTCAATCAAAACTCCCGTTTTCAATTTGCAGGCCGATATAATAGAGTAAAAGTTAAATATTTCTGTGACAGGCCTTCGGCGACCAGTGCCTTCAACGGTCGATGTTTGGATGGCACAGATGCAGCCTTCGTGAAGGTTTATATAAGAGTGAATGATATCAAGAACTGTGTTGCATTTAGCAACAATGAAATTAAATAAACGATAGATCAAATTGCCATGCAAAAGATGTGCGGCTGGTAGGATTCGAACCAACGACCAAGGTTAACTAGACTTGTGCTCTAACCAACTGAGCTACGAGCCACTTACGCGACTGTGTCAATTGGTAGGATCAAACCCTCACCACCACACATCAGTTGTCAAGGCAATAATAATCAATGAATAAATAACTCGTCACAATTGTGACCGCCAATATTAAGGCAAGTAGCGGGGATCGATTGTCCACCAAAGCATCTGTATGATTGGCTGTTGAACTGTGAAGTTACATTTTAAAAAGGCAATTCATATTCTCTTTGATTGTTGGCTTAAGTTGTGTGATTGCTTTGGCTTCTCTTATTGTTGTATCTCGTGTGTTGGTCAGTTTGCTAATGCCATTATGTTTGTCTATTAAGTGTTGATAAAGGGCGCTCTATGTACTTTTGTTTTTTATAGCTCCCTTATGTTCTTGATGCCTCGTCTTAAGTATTCTCGCAATTTTGCCGATATAAAATTCATTACACGCTCTGCAGGTGTATTTGTACACAACAAGCTTCTCCCGGCAAATATTATTCTTACATCGGAGGCGAATCTTCCAATTACAAATTTGGTTATTACTTTTGTGCTTAAAAAATGATGCCGATTTTATGCCATATTCGTTTGTGACTTTTATGGGGAATTTGTATTTATTGATAAATTTATTTGCTGTGCGATTGCATCTGTCGTTTACAAAATGCAATTTGAAATTGCATGTTACATGTGACTTTGGTTTTTCCTGCTTGTTCTTAGTTTTTGCCTCTCGGCAGTCGTTTTTATTATAACCATTATCGATTAGAATACTCTGGAATTCGTTAGTATTTTCTTGTTTTCTGATATCGTCATTGCAGCGCTTAGCAATTGACTGAAGCCTATTGCTTATGATATTTTCTTTTACATGCCATGGTAAAAAAGCATCCTTACGTAAAGTGATGTTAGAATGCTCAGCTTTATGATAGCAGCTGTACATCACCTCGTTGTTCGAAATTTTTATTTTCATATCTAGAAATGGCAACCATTCTCCAGGATCGGGCGCTTCTAGTGTAAACTTAACATTTTTATTTGCTGAATTTAAAGTAGTCAATATTTTATTAAATGAGCCTACGTCATATGGTGTTGGCCCTATTAGGATGTCATCAATATACCGTTTGTATATTTCGGGTTGAATATTCAATTTAGCTAGAGCTTCGGTTTCAATGCAATGCATGAAATTTATTGCAAACGGAGGGGCAAAATGACCACCCATGGGAACTACCTTTATTTGTTTGTAAACTTTCTCACTATATTTTATTTTATAATTATAGCAAAAGAATTTAGCGAATGCTCTACGTCTTCAAGACTAATGACATAGTTGTCAATTTTGTCCCAATAACTTGGTAGCAGTTCAATATTGCACTATATGCCTTCTTCTATCGGTATTCTTGGGTACAGGCTTATGACATCCAGGGAAATGAATACTTTATTATTAGGTTCGCCTATTCGTTTAATATTGCTATCAGATAATCGCTGTTAGGTAAGACGGAATATATTGCAAGACTTGAGTTAGAATTTTGGAAACTACCCATCAATTTTCTCGATAGCGGTGTTGCAAACCGAGGCTATCGGTCGAACCGGAAACCATCGTCCGATCTCTCCTTATGATCTCTAATTAAAGTAGAGAAATTGGCCGTGTTACTACCAGTTGCAATTAATTTTTCACTCTGAGATCGCAAAACCGGACTATTTTTAATGACATTTTTGATCAGTTTATTGGCTTGTTTCTCCAAAGAATCAACTTTAGTCTTATTTAGTTCTAGGTAAGTCATTTCATCTTTTAATACATTTTCAGTTTTCTTTACGAAATCTTCCGTTTTCAAGACTACAAATCTATCTGTCTTATCTGACGGGAAGCATTGTTAATTGTCGTTCTGTAAGAAAGCTTTAGCTTTGCGTTTTTTTAAATTTTACTGTCTAGATACGCTTTACTATTACTAAGTTTTTTAGTTTCGCAAACAAAAATTTTCTTTAACATTTTTTCGAAACAAACTATCCTTTGTTCCATCTCTTCGCTCATTTTAGATGGCAAATTATGTGTTTTTTATCGAATGGTACTAGTAGTCTCGATTCATTAGCCACATCGTCTTTAAAACTAGAACTCTAACCATAGAGTAAGGTAGACTGTCGACTCAAAAAAAGTATCTGTATACAGTGAAAATTTTTATATGAAAAGATTCAGTTTTTGCGGAGATTACGTTCCCGCGGTCCAAAAAATTATTTGAGCGGTTTTGAAAAAAGTCAAAATTTGCCAATTTATATACTACCGAGATGACTCTCCTATATAAGTAGTATGAAACCAGTTGGATATCAAAAGGAATGAATATTTGCTGAAAAGTATCCTAACTAAGCGGAAACCAAGCTAATTTGCAAGGGAATTCCTTGAGCCGCATTATAATGGAAGTCTTCATGAAAAAGTCGCGACATTATTCGTGCTTTCTTGGCTGAAATTTTAAGTTTTTAATTCAATTTTCACCGGCATGAATTTATGATTCAATCACTAAATTCTTGTTTCATTTCTTGAATCTGAATAGTGATGTGGACATATATTTGCATCTTTCAAAGTTAATTGAAATAATTGTCTTTGATAATGTAATTTTTCTCTGCCAGTTGCAGGTTGCCTGTGATAAAATCACACTTAAGAAAATACTCTTGAGGTTGAGCATGAAAGTAATAGGAATCCATCGAATTTCTCATTCAACATGCATTAAATCTCCAAAGCTGTCATAAGAATCTGTGAAATACCATCATTCCTTCTGCATTACAATCATGATCACTCAATTCCGTTGTAATATCTGCAAAACTGCAAAAATATGCACATCACACATTTGTTGACAGTACCACCTGTATCTCCCTTGAGTTCATTTAATAAAATCGAAAGTGTATGCACATTGTGGATTTAATAAATGCGGAGTTACCACTCTACCTATTATACGTACTCTATGACTCCAACGTAAATTGTACGTTAATGTCTCGCAATTCAGACAGAGTTTATCCCAAAAGTACTTAGGGCCTTTACTTATTGAGTATGCTACGGCATGGGGAATCTCCAGGTAGGTCTGATTAGTAAACTTGGTGTCTGTCGTGGCTGTTTTAATATTGTGCGTGAAATTGTCAATGTTGATTTTGGAGGGAAGACAATGTTACAACTGGCATTTATGCACAGCACGACACAAAGGATATTCTAGGCCACAGAGTCTTTGCCACTTCACGGAATGTCTTTCACAAAGAGTTCTCCCTCCTTCTCCATCACGTACTCCGCCAAGCCATGATGTTCGCCGTTTTTTCTTCGGAGGCTGTTGTAGAGAAAGTCGCAGTCCTTCACCAATCCACGATGTGTCACTTCGATTGCAAGTGATGCACCTTTCCTTCTTTTCACTTTATCTTCTTCGTATCCATTCATCCTGATCAAATGGGATACATATTCTGGTATCACGATGTCAAGCACGTTTTTAGAAACTTCACATGCGATTCTGTTCTCACATACTTCAAGTGGCATTGGCAATCAACATAGTTCTCGCTTTAGTTCTTGTGTTCCATGAAAGGTTCACGTTTCGGTTCATGTAGTTAACCAAGTAACGGGGATCATCATTCTGATAAAATGAGAAAAAAATTCAATCAAAACTCCCTTCTTCAATTTGCAGGCTGATATACGAGCCCTAAATTCATCATTTGATTAATTTCATGTCTATAAAAAACAAAAACACCAAATTCATCAACGAGCGCTTTCGTCCACTCTATTTCAAGTTGAACACGGAAATGAATAGCAAGTTAGCGGCATGAAGATGTTTACACAAGATCAATAGTCAGTTAGTCACCAAGGCAGACGTTGAGTGAACAAGATATCTTTCTGAACACAAAGGTTGGATGCGAACCGTTTAATGCGCAATGCTTCGTAGATGGACAATAGCTGGAAATTACGAGGACGGAGAAAATCTAAAAGCGATCCAATAGCCTACGTCATCAACATTACAAAAACATAATTGAAGATGACGAGTGATTGTATTGGACGCAAGACAGGCAATGGCATGCGAATGTCAAGACCCTCATAGTCCGGCAGCCAGAACGAGTTTCTGCAGGGAACGAGGCCGAAAGTGAGACTTTCACAGAATGATGTGCACCCTATACCTACTACAAATCGGCACGTCTGCCGAGTTCTAGTGAGTTGCTCTTCTTGTCAGACAGGATCAAAGAAAAACACATACAAATCCAATGGGACGCAGATTGCAGTTTTTGGATAAAATGAAATTTTGTATGTTTTCTCTGATTAAACGAAAAGTACTTAACCCAGAGTTATAATTTTTGGCATGGAATATCTTCAGGTCATTTCCTATAATGTGCATGTGCTTTTATCATGCATCTAATCGGCAATGCATTGTGAGAATATGGTTGAATGTGGATAAAGTAGCTCAAAATGTTTGTGTTTGCCGACATTAAGAGGCTCGCCAAATCTAAATGGGTTTAGCTATATAGACAGGGGTGTATGAAAATGAAAGGAAATGACCTGAAGATATTCCATGCCAAAAATTATAA